>JALZYL010000014.1:417521-550853 GCA_023619815.1 Aspergillus neotritici
AAAATGTTTTTTACTTTTTCTTCCGCCCCCCCCCCCCCCCCCCCCCCTTCTTTTTCTTTTTCAGCAAGAGCTCCACGGGCCCGACATCCCAAATAGCTTTATATAACTACACCACCGCCCAACCCCTAAAGAACTAACTTACTACCTTAGTAGTATACGAGTGCGCGGCCCTGGGACTAGGCAGGTCCTTGGTTATTTGTAGATTTCAAGTAAAGTAAAGCCAAGCTTTTAACTATATGATACGCGCCATCGCCATCAATAATGCAGCAGCCTGCATTAAGTCTACCACCTTTGTAGTATTAGTATTAGTATTAGTAGGTATGTAGGTACTCCACACTGGAGAAAGAGGTGTGTATATGTATGTGTGTGTGTGTGTGTCTGTCTGTCTGTCTACAGTAAGATAGAGCCGGCCATACCACCAGAATGGGAATAATCAATCAATCAGTCAATCATCAACTAACTGGTTTAACCGTCCTATAGAATAGGAAAGAAAGAGGAAGAAAAAATAACCGTGGGTGAATGAATAGAATGCTCGTGGATGGATTGATTGATTGATTGATTGATTGATCGATTGCCACGCGGATAATGCAATGTTAACACCCTTGGATGATATACAATGGATAATAGCAGCAAGAGAGAAAGAAGTAACAAAGTAACAAAGTAACAATCCATTCCGCCATCCCAGTATCAAAACAGAACAAGCAAACAAACAAACACCCGTGCCGTTTCGCTCCTTCTATTCCAAGTCGAGAATGATAATAATAATACTAGTAAGAGGAAGAGAAAAAGAAGAAGGATAAGAGTAAGGGTAAGGGTAAAAGGAGAATAGTAACGAAAATCACCCCCGGTTAGCCCGCTTCCTTCGTCGCCTTTCTCGTCGACAAGAATCGATTGCCTCGGGTGTGAGGATCTCCGCTGGGAGCTCGAACTCACCCATCTCCATGTCTGGGAGGGGCTGTCCGAACGCGAGTCGTGTGCGTCGTCCGCCTGTGCGGTGCAGCGAGAGGGCTGCCTCGCGGAGGTGCGGCTTGCTGAAGAAGGAGGTGAAGGGGCGGTTGGGGTCTGGTGGGGGAGTGGAAGGTGCTGGTGGTGGGGGTGGGGGTGCTGCTTTGGGAGCGTCTTTTCGGGGATGGGAGGAGGAGGAAGAAGCTGGGACAGGGGAGGCTTTCCTGCGGGATGACTTGGGGGCTCGTCTGCGCGAAGACGTGGGTGCTGTCGTCGTCGCGGAGCGGGCTGCTTCTTGGTGGAGTTGGCGGGCGGCGCAGGCGTCGACGTCATTGGGGTCCAGGTCGTTGTAGCTAGGGGCGTCCGACGGGGCCGGCGTCGGAGCTACATTGTCGTTGCCGCGGTCATTTTCTAGATCGTCGGACGCGCCGCCCTTCGGCGAGGACTGTGGAATGGTGTCCGCATCGGCGTTGTGGTTGGCGGAAGTCTTTGGTTTCTGCTCGCGCTCCAGCTTGCGGCGCTTTTCTTCTTCCTTCCAGATCTTGAGCTTCTGGATGAGTGCGGAGAGCTCGCTCACGAAGAGGTCACGTTTGGACTCGTAGTGCCTCTTTTCAGCGTCGGTCACGTGGCCCGTGATGCCCATGACACGCAGCCAGTCGTGGCTGCGAAGCTCGTCCAGCAGGCGGTCCAGCTGCTGCTTTTCATGCTGGGCGCGCTCACGCTCGATGTTACGGAGCTGTTTCTCTTGGCGTTCGTGGCGACGATGGGCGCGGAAGTAGACCGTCTCGTTGAGGGGGTCTTCTTCTTCGTCCCGAGGGGTGTCCTGTTCTGGAGGTTCCAGCGCAGCTTCCTTGGGGATATCCTTGGCCGAGTCCTCCGGTCTCAATTCCAACGTGATTGTCTCGCAACTCTGTAACTCCGTCAAGGGATTCCCGAAAGGCAGCGCGTCCGCGGATTCGTCGGACAGGATCGGAGGCTCCGAGAGGTCATCGATCACTTTGATGGAAGTATGTGGGTTAAGGAGATCTGGTTTCCACCGTTAGCACTTGCCAAAGGAACCACAAGGCTGAGATGGGTGTGTTATACCCGTCTTCGGAGTCTCGAAACTGAGTAGCTGTTCGTAGTTGGGGAAGTACAAAGCCAGCTCGCTCCGGGTCCGAGAGCCCCCATCATGGGAGCGGAGGCTACGGCGCTGTTCAGGCACGGCGGACTTGGCGGAGAGATCCTTCGAGGGGGTTGTAGACGGCGGTGCTGCAGACGGAGTGGCGGTGGTGGGGTGAGACTCTGCGGGCTTTGGGTGAGGACGGGCGGAGGACGTCGGTGTGAGTGTGGACGCAGGGGCGGGAGACGGCGCATTCGCGGGAGGGTCGGTGTGAAGTGGATCGGGCGATTCGCTCCCCCCATCCGGATGTACAGGCGCTATAGGAGAGGGATGGTTCTGCTGTGGCTTTTGGTGAAAATACCGCCGTAACGTTTGTTGTTTGACAATCTTGGCTGGGGAGGGGCGCGACGAGGGGGTCAGGGGAGGATGGTCGACGGTTGCGTCCAGGTGGTCCGACGAGCTCCTTCGTCCGCGCGGAGGATGCAATCGCGGTCGCTTGGAGGGAGGCGGACGAGCATCTGCATTCTCATCCAGTGAGACCGCGTGTCGAGGTTGATTCTGAAGAGGATGAGGATCTCGTCGCTCCGAGACGCGCAAGGACGACCTCGAGCGGACGGCCATGACGGCAATGGTGGTCATGGATTAGAATTCAGGAGGACATGGTTGGGAGCGAGGGAGTATAGATTGGATAGAAGGGAGTCATCGAGTCATCTCAGTTGTTGTATCGCCACTCATTCATGGGATGAGATTGATTCTCTCCATTGTCGTCGTCGTCCGTGACGGAGGAGAGGATTTTGGAGGCGGAGGTGTGTCGTGGTGTAATTGACCGTATTTTGCTGTATTTTACAGGGAGATGGGAGGAGTGGGCTGTATGGTATGGTCATCCTCATCGTTTCTTCCCTTCTACGGTCGTCTTTCACACTTTCTTCCTGAATAACTTCTGAATAACTTCACTTGAAGACCACTGGAATGGGAGATCTCCCTGGATATCTACCTCCTCGGGTAATACGACCTGGTAGAGTACCTGTCTATCTCCGGATGATCTGAATTGACTATCAAGGCGGATAGGACGTGATTGATCTCAATATAACATCGATTCTTCACCTTCCTGCCTCAACGTCGGCTTCAACTTCAGCTTCACCTGGCTCAATGCAGTCGTCTAATATCCTGTCTGCCATTGGACTTCCAGATCCAGCAGAACGTGGGGGTTCAGCAGACCTGCGATATCCATCCCATGGACTCCTCACAGTGTGGGGACACTGGGGAGCGTGGGGGTAAAACAAATCATGGACTATCATAGGCAGGCCAGACAGCTCTAACTAGACTATTCATATCAACCCATGAATCCATTGATATCCATGGGATTACGACTCTGTCTCCAGTCGGGCTCCGCATTTCTCTCCGGTCCTTCACAGGGGATCAATCCTGTTCCAGACTTAAACCCCGTCTTCCCCTCAATTGTGGACGCCACTACCTTCACTCCTCCCTCATCTGCTCAATCCATCTACACTACCCTATTCCCTTCCTTGTAACCAGATTTCGAGATGGCTTCCTCTAATCGACCCCTCGTTCCGGGCGTCTACGTCCCCACCGTCGCCTTCTTTGCCGGTCCGGACGAGGACCTGGACCTCCCCACCACGGAAAAGCACGCCGCCTACCTCGCCCAGTCGGGCGTCACCGGGTTGGTCGTGCAGGGCAGCAACGGCGAGGCCGTGCACCTGGATCGCGAGGAGCGCAACGCCATCACAGCGGCCACGCGCCGCGCCCTCGACAGCAATGGCGCCGCCTCGATGCCGCTGATCGTCGGCACGGGCGCCGCTTCGACGCGCGAGACCATCCGGCTGTGTAAAGATGCCGCCGAGGCGGGCGGCGACTACACGCTGGTGCTGCCCCCCAGCTACTACAAGGGATTGGTCTCGTCAGAGACGCTGCTCGAGCACTTCCGGGCGGTCGCGGCCGCCTCGCCCATCCCGCTTCTCATCTACAACTTCCCGGGGGCGTCGTCGGGGCTGGACCTCAGCTCGGATGAGATCCTCGCGCTGGCGCAGCATCCGAACATTGTGGGCGTCAAGCTGACCTGCGGCAACACGGGCAAGCTGGCGCGCATCGCTGCGCAGGCGCCCCCGGGCTTCTTGACGTTTGGCGGGTCCGCCGACTTCACGCTGCAGACGCTCGTCGCGGGCGGCGCGGGCATCATCGGCGGCATCGCCAACGTCATCCCACGGTCGTGCGTGCGGGTGATGGAGCTGTACCAGGCGGGACAGGTCGCCGAGGCACAGCGCGCGCAGGCGGTGGTGGCCCGAACCGACTGGCTGGCCATTAAGGGAGGGTTTGTGGCGGTTAAGAGTGCGCTGCAGAGCTATCGGGGGTATGGAGCGCAACCGCGGCGACCGTGCGTGGCGCCGTCGTCTACGGAGGCCGCCGCGCTGGCGGAGGCATTTAAAGAAGGGATGGAGATGGAGAGGAGGTTAGAATAGGTTATTATTAATGAGGTTGTCTGGCTGGCTGGTGATTTGGCTTGGCTGATGTTTTACGAGTGACGGGGAATGCTGACTCACTGCGCGGTTTTCGCGTGGTTTAGTCTATATATACATCATCCTATTCTTCCATTTCCATGTTGATTCTTCTCCTTTCTTAATTAACTGAATGTAAATATTCAAAATGAATCGCCTTAGACTTCACCCGCATTCTCTCTCCACTTATCTCAGACCAAGACCAAGTCTGTGGAAGACCACCACATATATACCTCTCCCAAACAACATCAAAAACCAATCCACCACCACCACCCAACCAAGCAACCCACAACGACAACGACAACCACCCTCACCCACCACCCTCTCCTTCTGGACCTGCCGCCACACCTGGTCCCGCTCAGCAATCAACACCCTCCGCTGCCTAATCGGCTGCACCACAGGCGACTTCACCGCCCTCTGGACCCTCCAAACCTACGCCCCAGACTGGAGCATGCCACTAACGATGGGAGTATCGAGTATGTTCCTCCCCCAACCACACCCCGCTTGTTTACAGCCAACCCAAAATACTGAACGTGGATGGGGAAAAAAAAGTGACAACAGGCCTCCTCACCTCCCTCACGCTCGAAACGGCACTCCTCGCGTACGGCAAAGACGCCCTCCCGCTGCGGCACGCGGTCCGCACCGCGGCCGGGATGAGCCTCGTGTCGATGCTTGCTATGGAGAGCGTGCAGAATGCGGTCGATTGGCATTTGACGGGGGGTGTGGTGGATGTGGCTGATGGGTGGTTTTGGGTGAAGGCGCTGGGGAGTATGGGGGCGGGCTTTGCGGCGCCGTTGCCGTGGAATTATTGGAGGTTGAGGGCTTGGGGGGTGGGGTGTCATTGATTTGTTTATTTTTTCTTTCTTTGTTTCTTTGTATATGGAGGTATATGGTGTGGTATGGATATGGTTTGTGGGTTGGATGTGGTTGTAGAGTACTACTTACTTACTGTGATGTGGTATATATAGTTCAGTTGTATATCTGTAAAGTACCCATGAAACCAATACACAATATATATTATATACCTTATAAATAATATAACTATAACATCCCCTTCGTATAAACCCCCGGCACCTCATCATCATCCCCACCCCCCGAATACAACCCCCCAAACCACTCCCTCACCCCCACCCCCTCCTCCTGCCTCCAAGCCCGCATATCGACCTTGTTCGCCAGACTCCCGACGGACACCTCCCACAGGCGCTTCGAGTCGCGACATTGGTGGACGGCGCCCACCCCGTCGATGTTATAGATGGGTTTACCGTGTCGGTTGAGTGTTTTTTTGGGGATTTCGATGGTGTCGTCTGCGGCGCAGATTATGGCCTTTTTCACTGTTAGTATTGTAGTCTAGTTTCATGAAAGAAGCAAAAGAAGAAAAGGAAAGGGAGAGAAAGAAAGAAAAAAAGAAGGAAAAAGATACCTGCGCTATATAATCAAAACAATGCGCCCAATGCCACCTATCCTGTGCCTCGTCGCCCGAATGCGCCTTGGACGTTGAATTGTGATTCTTGTGCGACGTCTCAGGGAAGATGACTCCGCGGAGGGAGATCAGGCAGTGGAGTTGGTGGAACATGGAGATGCCGTAGGAGATGATCATATCTTCTTCGTCTTCTTCATCCTCTTTTTCTATATCTGTGTCTGACTCCGGGTCGGGCGGAGGATGCAAGGCGAGGATGCCCCCTCCGCTGGGTGGCATGAGGATCTCTTCCCATGTTTTGTGGGCTCCGTCTGAGGATTTGGATGGGTCGTGGAAGAAGAGCGCGTCGTCTTCGGTGAAGATGCGGGTGTGTTTCCTGTCTGGGTGGGACCAGGAGGAGGTGGTTGATGACGGGGTTAGGTAGTATGTTGGGGGGATTAAGGGGAAGAGGTGGTTGAAGGGGGAGACGAGGAGGAGGGTGAGGAGGAGGACGAGGATGGCGGAGAGGATGAGGCAGAGGATGAGTTGGGGGGATGCCGTGGGTTGACGGTGAGGGTGTTGCGCCATGCTATACACTGCTGTACTGTGCACTGCTGTACTGCTGTACAACTGCCCGTTGGGGTGGCTTGCAGAAGAGAAAATATACATATATATATATATATGATTGTCTGATTGTTCGATGATGGCGCGTCAGTTTAAAGACATATATCATGTTGGATCCGTTAGGGCTATCTAGCTATTGTTTCCCGATCCGGGTATCAAAGAATCATCCTCGGTGACTCGGGATGCGTGGTTCATTCACCCACCACCCATCTTACTTCTTAACCGTGGGACAATAAGAGCGAATAAAGAAAAGCTAAATCATAATCCTCTTCGGCATCATGGCCCAGAACACTCCCATCCCAATCACCAATCCGACCATGATCGGCTGCAATACTTGCACTCCCGCCTGCGACGCAATGGCGCCCGTCATGAATGGGAACGCCGCCGACCCGGCCGATCCCAGGCTGGCGCAGAAGCCTATATTCTTAGACGTGGACAAGACAAAGAGGGTAGAGGACCTACCAAGCGCACCGATGTGAAGTTCCTGGGGAATCACCTCGGTCAGAACGTATAACCCGACGGGGTAGAACGGGCCGATGAGGAATCCTATCTGGTCAGTTCTCTCTCTTCACCCATTTTATAGGGAATATATATATATATTTCAAAAGAAGAAAGGAAACCCACCAAAAAGACAAATCGTAATCGCATTAGCAAGAATATTCGGCACCAGCCAAAACAACACCTGCATCACCAACGCCAACACCATATACATCGACACCATCCGGCGCTCCCCCAGCTGGTGCGTAATATCAGCCAGCACGACCCGACCGACCGTAAAGCCAGACCAGTACACCGACGCGATGTAGCCCACCTGCTTGGGGTCGCCGTGGCGGACGGAGACGAGGAATTGCGTGAGCCAGCCTACTGTCGTTAGCAGTCATCGCATAACCATGACAATGGAGTATATAAGTCGGGGAAAACCCACCACCAGAAGTAACCTCCGCACCGCAATAAAGGAAGAAAAACCCATTCATAATCCACACGGCCTTATTCGAGACCGTCTCCCTCAACTGAGCCCCCGCTGACTCCTTCGCATTCGCCACATTCGGCTGGAACAGACCCCGTCGGAACGACCACGCCAGCAGGAGGACATTGTTCAGCCCCAGCACAAGCGTCACCAGGTAATACAGGTGCCAGGCTGGCGTCCGGCTCGCAATCGTGTTCGCCACCAGCGGCGCAAGGATGGTGCCGACTCCGTAGACCGCGTGCAGGATGCCCAGCCACCGGTGGCAGTTGTGGACCGTGATGGTGAACGAGTTGGCCTGTGCGTCTTGCAGGGCGACTCCGATCCCCGTGAAGAAGAAGGCGGAGAGGAAGATCGGAAACGGAGGCTTCCAGAACATGAGCGCGTAGCCGATGCATTGCACGGAGGCGCCGAGCACGAGCGTGCCTCCTGTTCCAATCCGCGCGCAGACGTGGATGTTGGCGAAGGAGGCGAGCAGCCAGCCGGTGAAATTGACGAGGTAGATGAAGGAGACTTGGAGGAGGGTGATGCCGTAGGCGGGTTGGAGGTACGGGATGAGGACTCCGACGGCGGCGTCTGGTTGGGTCAATGGCGAGGCTTAGGGATAGATGGGTAGGTGAGAGCTAACCGTTCAATCCCGCAATCATGACGGCAAAGTTCGTGCTGATGAGTTTGCCCTTGACTTTCCCCGCGGTCTTTTGGTCGGGACGCGCCCGACTGCATTCTGCCTGTTGCGCTGGGCTTGGTGAGTTCGCTTCTGCGTCCATTTTAGTGTCTACAATTGCAATTAATCAAGTGCTACAAAGAAATTTGCTCCTGCTCCCGCGCACATTCCCTCTTATACCCTTGGTCTTTTGCTTATCAGCTTGGCTATGGCGGCAAGGAGCTGTAATCATGCAGCTAAGAGGGGTAGATTAGCGGCCCATGCGAGACATCGGAGGGTAAAGCGGTCCTGAGCCCATTGGGAGGTAGATAGTGGAACTCATGGTAGGGTATATTTCGGGTAAACAAATCCGTCTGTCGTGTGGATCTACATCCTATACGTGATTGACGGTGGATTGAAGGATTGATAATCGATTGAACAGATGGAACGTCCAAAATAGATTTGACTAGGCCAGTCGTCTGTCATCCATGACGCCCAAGAATTGATTGATTCATCAATCTATTGGAAACACGATATAGTTCTGGTATCGCCGTGATTAATTTCCATTATCTGCTGCATGGATAACGTTGCTGTCTGGACAAGATGACCACCCTGTGCGACGACCGGAGACGCGGGGAATCCCCACTTGCTAGCTTGGCGTACTCCCGTGTGCCGCGTCCTCTCAGTGGACATCGATACCTGTTGTGACTGTCTATACGCCGTCTATATTATCAGGCTGACTCCCAGCCAGAGTGCCCCCGGTAAAAAATGGCGCTGTACTGCTACGCTCTACCAGGGTAGTATTGAGCGATGATGGGCCACCCAGGGAGACGAATGCCTCGTCGATAGAAGACATAATCATGCGTTGCGGGGTTGCATGTCACTGTTCCAATAAGATTAGCATGAGGAACCACACAAGCAGATGCACAGAATGCGACAGGGGATGATAGGACGATTCAGAGAGAAGATTAAAGTCGTCATAGCCTTACACATCAAGAGAGGGATGGTATGGCGCTCCGACTAAGGATGACTATAGAGTTCTCATCATGTCGATGGATAGATGGTACTGGCAACGACAATGGCTACTTACCGCGTGCTTGTTGGGAGTTGAGATCGGTGCCTTGATGAGGGTCGTACTTGATCTGAAGGATAAAGATCCCTTTCTTCATCCGTTTCAACAATCAATCATCATACGAAATGATTCTCCGACCGGTATATCGCGGGTTATGACCGGGCAGAACCCCTTTCTTGACGCTGGCAGGACCAGTAGGCTGCTCGTCATAATCCAACGCGGTGTCTGCCGTCGTCTGCGGCCGTTGCTTCGTAGCAACCTCACCGGCCGCGACACTCGCTAGCTTCCCCTCAGCAACACTGTGAGCCGGTTCGTGCAGATCCGCGACGTCTTGCTCGTCCTCCGACCGGTTCTCCTCCCTCAGCTGTCTTTCCCGTAGCAGCGAATGAATCTCACTGTGCCTGAAGATTTCGATCTGCTCGTCGGTGAGAGTGCGCTTCACCCCGTCGGGATAGTAGCCGAGATCATCCTCGTCATTATAGGGAGATTCGTCGACCACGGCGGGTTCTAGGGGGGCTTCGAAGGCAGCGGGTGGTTCGCTGCCGGGAAAGTGTTTGGCGTGGAAGGCTTGCAGGTCTGTCTAGGGAGGGAATTAGTTGCGCTGTATGTGAATGAGGGGAGGATGGACTCGGCTCACGAGGGTTACTGATGGGAGTTGCCGATCGGACATGATGATCTGACCGGGTCTACCTCTGGCGAGGTTGAAGGTCGAGCGAGATCGACTCGAACGCGACTGAGCGCGACAGACCTGTGATGTTACTAGTGTAATTTACCGGCGGACACATGACCAATCCATACTGTATAGTAGGGCCTCATAGGCAGTCGTGTTTACGTTCTATTGCATTTCTTGCGGTATGAGAATAAGGATAACAATCTATTGAGGATTCTAGATAAAGTTGTTCTTTACTCCATACATTCCAAGAAAATATGCAGAGTCGACTCCCGATCGCTTTTCGAGTACCGGACTGGATGAATGATGGGTATTTGTTATTGTCCATACCACCCGCCAAGCGATGCACGCACGGGCAGAAGGATGACAGCTGATCGATCAGTTGCATCCTCGCATTTGAAAGAGACCGCAGTGGAGAGTCAGAGTGCATGAGTCTCCTCGTGCAGACTGACTATCTGTCAACTGCATCAATTATCATCTCTGCGAGGGAACTACACCGATAGTTGTATTCGTTGAATAGTCTACCGTATCCATTGTAATATTGGTGCCATGGTCCCGTCATATACCTAAGGTACCTCCTCAGTAAGGGATGGCTCACGTGAATTCGATTCGACTCGGCGGCCGGCGATGAAAAGTATAACCGCATGAGTCATGGATACAGTTCATAACTCGGTGCCTGACGGGTATCCATGACGTATTCCCACGAACCAACTGACCAACATCCCGACAGCTCCGCCGCGGTGCCACCACCGTTCGGGCTGATAACTCAGGAAGATTTAGAAACGACCTGGAGGAGCCGCATGGTGTGCTTCGGCCAGCGAGCCCCCGACTGTGACACTTCAGTCAGGGAGGGGTTCTTGCGGAATTGGATAGTCCTGTACTATCCCCAGACTAGCGATAAGGTTATGATCTCTCCGTGACTAGTCCGCGATGGGAATATCCATTTCGGGAGCACAGACCGCCATGAAGAGGTCCTGTGGAGGACCATCTCACGGACAATCATCTGCAGAGTCAAGTGGTCACGACCAACGAAGACCAATTCCCATCATCCATCGGGACCATCGGGATCGGCGGGTGACGCAACAGACTGGTCCACTGTCGTGGAGTCCAGAGTCCACGGAGTCCACTGGGGATTGTTTTCTTTTGTACCAGGTGTGTCCCTTGGTCTGTGTACTGTGTCAGGCACAAGAGAGTCAGGAGTCAGAGTCAGAGTCAGGAACCAGGGGAGTCAAGTAGATTCTAGACCGAGTATCGACGGAAGAAGAAGATGTAATGGATGTGGTGGAAAGATGTGAAAAATATGTAAATGACCGTAATCCTTATCGATAAGCCCCGGATTGTAGGGCCGATCATACGTATCATACATCATACATCATCTCACACGCAAGTCAGTCACGTCACGGTCGAATCTGCAGCATCGGTCATTCGCTTCCATCCACTTCCTCATTCTTTGCTCATCAATACATCGCCATCACCGCATCATGATAGACTTCTCGGAATTCGGATCGGTTCGGATCCCCTCTATACTTAGACCGTTCTCCCTCTGCCATCTCGTCTCCCTCTTCCTTCTTTCTTCCACCTCTCGACTCCATCTACCTCTATCCAACGACCTTCACAACACCGACCTAAAACGACTTCGTTTATCGCTATATACGGTTCGATCATCTCTCATCGCCCCACTTTTGAATCCAGACCCGTTTTTATCGGGAAAACGCCAAGTACCCAATAGTCTTGCGGTACTATCAGCTTCCTACATATATTGATCTCGAGGGGCAGCACTATTTAGCCACCCTCTTGGTCTCGACACTCGCCCTCTTTTCCTCCCAACTGCCATCGTTCATCTCGTCGTCATGGCAGCAACCTCCGGTCCCCTCTCGATGACCGCCTATCCGCCCTACCCTCCTCCCCCCTACAGCATGGGGCACGAGATGGAGAGTTACAACCCATATCGGCGATTCTTGTCGCCATCGCCACCCCGCCGCACCCTCGCCCACCAACGATCCACGTCCCTCCCATCGGCCTATTTCGACGGGCCGCTCCAGTACCCGATGGAGCCGAGAAGGGCACGCGACCCCCCGAGTTATTACCAACAACCCTCCCGCCGGGCTCCGAGCCGTCGTCACGGCCGGCAGTCACGGGCATCGACAAGCATCGACGTCATCGATCGTCTGGACGACGCCGGGGTCTTCCAGTACCATCACGAGGGACCCTACGACGCAGCGTGCTCCGACAGGAACCGACACGGCAAGCTGAGCCCCATCGACGCTCTGAAAGAATCCAACGCCGAGGCCCTCCGCGCCACGCCTCAGGAGAAGATCCGCGACTGCATCGACAGCCACCGCCCACTCGACGGGGTGGCCTTTTATCCGCCCGGCAACACGGACGACAACGGCCACTCGTACGACTACGAGGAAGGCCCGAATATGGTCAACGACTATGGCAACTTCATGCGTATTCCTTGTGCGGTAAGTTCCTGGTCACCGGATGGTGGTTAGACTGGCATGCTAATGATCTGGGCAGAAATTCACCGACGAGGATTTCAAGAACGACCCGTTTTACAACACTCCGCCTCCGAAGCCGTTCGTCTCGCTGCGAAAGGCGTTCCATCGCCACCGTCGCAACCGCCGCGGGACTGCCTAGGTTGAGGTGTAGTTTTTGGCTATGGTGCCCAGTACAGTGGATGCGGTGCATCCTGGCAGGGCATGCATGGTCTGGGAAAGGATTGGCGTTGATAGGATTTGATTTGATTTGATTTTTGACTTTTATTGATTGGTCTTGATTATTTGTTGGCAAGATACCATGGGGAATCACGGGGGTGGTTCTAAACTGTCAATGTCTTGGCTGGAGTTTGACGAGAACGGAGTTAGGGTGTTTCTGTTATTATCTCATGTTGATCGACTCTTGTTCTTACTTCATGTTGTCCAAGTTTCATGTACCATTTTTCGAGGAATCATCCTTTGAGCAATCAACATCAATGCAATTGCTCGATCTTTTCCTTGGATATACGAGGCCTCTCGTCGCTCACGTAACCTGATCAGACCACACTCTCGTCAGCAATTCGCACATCCACTATAAGGATCGTATACTATATAGGTAATATTCTGCGACGGCACCGCATCCTTGTCCGCTATTAGCACTAGTGTCCTGATATACATACCTTCATGTAAGGCACGGCTCCTCGTACGACCCGGATGTGATGGATATGACGGGCTCATCAGACCACCATTCACCAAACCCACCCCTCCCACGCCAATAGACAATAATTGCCCTTCACGGAGCCTATTGAGCGACCGATCAGGACCCGAATGAGCACCAGTCCAGGTGGTCAATTGGGGGGAAGAAAGGGAATTCTTGGCATCAGCCCAGGTGGATCCGCGGATCGAAACGGTCTCGCACTAATCAGTCATCAAGGCCTGTGAATTCCGAACAAATAAGCAATATCGATCGATTTCTGCGCCACACGCTCAAGGGGACAGCTTGTCAACTTCATTCATCCCTTCGAGACTCCACTTGCTGGCGGGTTATATTTTTCTTTAGAGTCGCTTTGTGGTTTGAACGCATTAGCGGTGTTTTTTTATTCTCTCTTTTATTTATTTGGTTTTTTTCTGGATCGTAGGTCGATCTCGAATTGTCTATCTGTCTTGATCTTCTAGAGGCCCACTTTGAGTCCATGTGAAGGACGTTCGTTCCCCTGCCACCTTCAGACATACTACAACTTCTCCATTTCGTGCATGTTTGAATATACCCGTTTACCCGATCTTGCAATTCTTTTTGGCTTGCATTAGACTTGATTTCGTGCCATTCGCATACCGAGGTCGCGCTGAAGATGCGCTCCGCGGCCAAAGTCTTTTATCTGGCCGTGTTCGCCTTGTCCAGGCTTTCGCTGGCTGGAAGTTCCGACGACTCGTCGGATCTGCAACGCAGTCATGACTCTTGCGCGGTGAGTTCTTATTTCCTGGTGTAGAAAGAAGACCAGCTGATTGTGTAGTTCGACCCCTCGGCCACCATCTCCGACGCGTGCGTCTCCTACGCCACAGTCGATCGACTCAACGACCACGTCTACTCCCTCCTCCAAGGCATCACCCAGGAAACCGATTTCTTCTCCTACTACCGACTCAATCTCTTCAATAAAGAATGTCCCTTCTGGTCCGACGCCAACAGCATGTGTGGCAACATCGCCTGCGCCGTGAACACCATCGACGACGAAAAGGATATCCCGCCCACGTGGCGCTCGGAAGAGCTCAGCAAGCTGGAGGGCCCCAAGGCGGGCCACCCGGGCCCCCGACAACAGCGGGAACGGCCGCGCGATCGCCCCCTCCAGGGCATGCTGGGCGAAAATGTTGGCGAGAGCTGCGTGCTGGAGTACGACGACGAGTGTGACGAGCGCGACTACTGTGTGCCGGAGGACGAGGGGTCCAGTGGCAAGGGTGACTACGTCAGTCTGGTTGACAACCCCGAGCGTTTCACCGGGTACATGGGGGCGGGCGCCCGTCAGGTCTGGGACGCCATCTACCGCGAGAACTGTTTCCTGAAGCCGACGGCGGAGATGGAGCGGTCCCCGAACCCGGGATCCGCGCCGCTGGGCGGCGTCCCCCATGGCGGCGGTCTCCAGGCCGTCAACGATTTCCGCAACGTCATCCAACAGGAGATGAAGCGGACGGACGGCCCCCCGCTGGACGACGAGTGTCTGGAGAAGCGGGTCTTCCACCGGCTTATCAGCGGCATGCACGCGTCCATCACGACGCACCTCTGCTGGGACTACTTCAACCAGACGACGGGCCAGTGGCACCCGAACCTCCAGTGTTTCAAAGACCGGCTGCACGACCACCCCGAGCGCATCTCCAACCTGTACTTCAACTACGCGCTGGTGTCGCGCGCCGTGGCCAAGCTGCGCAAGCACCTCGAAGGCTACACCTTCTGCAACAGCGACCCCGTGCAGAACGCCGAGACCCGCGACAAGGTCTCCCAGCTGACGACCGTCCTGGCCGACCGGCCGCAGATCTTCGACGAGAACCTCATGTTCCAGGATCCCAGCGCCGCCGGCCTGAAGGAGGACTTCCGCAACCGGTTCCGCAACGTGAGCCGTCTGATGGACTGCGTCGGCTGCGACAAGTGCCGCCTGTGGGGCAAGCTCCAGGTCAACGGGTACGGCACCGCGCTCAAGGTCCTCTTCGAGTACGACGAGACCAAGAACGGCGAGAACCCGCACCTGCGGCGCATCGAGCTGGTCGCGCTGGTCAACACGCTCGCCCGCATCTCGCACAGTCTCGCCGCCGTGCGGAGCTTCCAGCGCGCGCTGGAGATCGGCGAGGGCGGCGTGTTCGCCATGCCGGCGGGGTCGGCGTCGCCCCTTCGTGAGCAGGGCGGTGGCAAACGGACGCGTCGGCTGGTGAAGGACGGGGGTTCTACGTTTTACTACGAGGAAGACGACGACGACGACTACGTCTATCTGACGGAGAAGATGCCGTGGGAGCGGGCTCCGCGTCGCGACACCGATACGGTCTGGGATGATATCAAGGCCGAGTTTGCCGTGGTGTGGGACACGTATGTGTACGTGTTGAAGTCGTGGTGGTACCTCCCGAAGACTTTGTACGTTTTTTCCTTCCTTGTGTCTATCGTCCTGTGAAAGGTGACTGTGACTAACTGGCATAGGTTCGAGCTCGGTATCCTCGAGTTCAACCGACTCTGGAACTACTGGCTGGGACTCCCGGTTCCCCCGCGCGCATGGCGAATCCAGACCCCCCGACCGTCTGATCTGGGTCGGGATGAGCTGTGAGGAGGTGCCATGAATGATTGACTTGTATAGGGAGTTGCGGGTGGTCCATGTGTGCTTCGGCGTTATCGATGCATTGACGGCGTTGGATTTTCTTTTTTTCATTATTTAGTATATCATTATATCATTACATCATAACCCATCCGTTGTTCATATATTATCTTTTTATTTGATTCTCGATATATATGATGCGATATCCAGTACAGAAAAGTCCAAGAATAATCAACCGAGCATATGAAGAGCCTCGGTAAAAGCGGCCACATGATAGGGAAAATACTGTCGGGCTCCACCGCCCCCGGCAATTCCCCCAACTTCTCATTTCCCCATTTCGGCTCCTTCGATTTGCCTCTTTTCTCTCTCTCTCCATCGTCCATCTGCTTCTTCTTGGGCTTCTCCACTTACCCCTGGCTTTTCTTCGTTCGGTTCTTCCTTTCTCCTCTCTCCTTCTTCTCCTTCTTGTTCTTTTCCCACTGTCCCTTCTATAGAATCATCCTACCCCGGATTCACTCCGGATTCCACTCGGCTATCGAAATCCCGACCGCCTCGTGCAACTCCGATGCGAGTCTGATCCAACGCCTTGCGCATCTCCATGGCGTCGGTTTCGCCACCCAAACCGTGGGAGAGAGCCGGTGCTGCTGCCGGAAGTAAGTCGTTGAACGAGTCGTTTATCACGGATGTCACTGACCGGTCGTTCAGGTCCTGCGTTGTCGTCTTCATCCAGTCCTGCGACCTCCATCCCCCCAGTCCCGTCCACATCTACAACCTCGGCCCCGACCGCGACCACCGCCCCGACGACCACCGCCGGTCCCTCTCTCCCTGACCGTCCAGATACGCTGAACGCGGTCGTGAATCGCACCGCGTCCAACTACTCTCCGTACGGCGCCTCGCGGTTCGGAACCGGCATGGCGTCGAGTCTGGGAACCAGTCCCTATGGGGGCTACGGGGGCATGGGCGGCTACTCGTCCCCGTACTCGCGCTTTGGCTCGATGGGGTCCATGTACGGGGGTGGTTATGGGGGGTACGGTGGTTACGGAGGCATGTATGGTGGCATGGGTGGCATGGGCGGCATGTACGGCGGGATGCCCGGCGACCCGAACGATCCCAACAGCCTGACCAACTCGTTCGGTCAGAACACCCAGGCCACCTTCCAGATGATCGAGAGCATCGTGGGTGCGTTTGGTGGATTCGCGCAGATGCTGGAGAGTACCTACATGGCAACCCACAGCTCGTTTTTTGGTAGGTTTTCCCCCTCCTTTTATCTCGCATGGACGTGGGTGGCTGGTGCTGACTGCCAGACAGCGATGGTGTCGGTCGCGGAACAGTTCGGCAACCTCCGCAACACCCTCGGGTCCGCCTTGGGTATCTTCACAATCATCCGATGGTTTAGGACCCTGATCGCCAAGATCACCGGCCGTCCTCCCCCGGCGGATGCGATGGCCCTGACGCCGTCCGCCTTTGCCGCCTTCATGACCGGGCGGGCGGCCCCCGCGACGCTGCCCGACGGATCGCCCGCCCCGCCCAAGCCTTCGAAGAAGCCATTCTTCATGTTCCTCGTGGCCCTGTTCGGCCTCCCCTACCTGATGGGCAAGCTCATCAAGACGCTGGCGCGCTCGCAGGAAGAGCAGCGCCGGCAGCTGATGGGCCCCAACGGCGAGCCCCTGGCCCAGAACCAGATCGACCCGTCCAAGCTGGACTTCTGCCGCGTCATGTACGACTACACCCCCGAGTCGCAGGACAGCCAGGGCATCGACCTGGCCGTCAAGAAGGGCGACATCGTCGCCGTCCTGAGCAAGTCCGACCCCATGGGCAACGCCTCGGAATGGTGGCGCTGCCGCGCCCGCGACGGCCGTGTCGGCTACCTGCCGGGTCCGTATCTCGAGACGATCCAGCGCAAGCCGGCGGCCATCACGGCGGGCGGGGAAGCGCACGGGCCTGCCAACCCTGTCGCGGCGGAGGCCGCCGACGGCAAGAAGCCCGAACTGCAGAGCAAGATGGGCGATATTTCGCCGCAGAGTTTTCAAAAGAGCGCGTTTTACACATAATACCCACGTCATACCTCTCATACCTCTCATACCTCCTACCTCTCCTACCTAACTCATACCCTACCTCATACCACGAAAGTCATTACAATGTGATAAACCCGTTGATGTTGACACCTCGGGTGGCGTTTACCTCCTTTTTTCTTTCCCTTCTTTTTTTTTTTTTTTTTTTTTCTTCTTTACCTTTCTTCCGTTTTACTTTTTTATATTTCCTTTTTCTTTTCTTTTTTTGTTTAAAGGGTTTCACGTTTCAGCGCACAGTATGATCATCATTGATGGATGCACTTCGGTCTTGTTTATGTGCATAGGTATTACTATTACTGAGTTTTACTATTACTACCTACATTATTCACTATCCTTTTCTCTTTCAAATAAATAACTGGATAGAGAGTCACTGGCCGGCCTGTCTCCATCCGGGCAGAGAGTAGTTAGTCAACTGTAGAACCATCACTGGCGTATATTATTGTCGATGCATATGCATAAATACCGATTCAGAAAGCAATAAACAAACGATAGATAATCTATCCAACACCATGCTAATGAACACGATCAACTTCAACTATCAATCAATATCCGATACCCATCTACAACCTCTCCAAAGGACGATGACCACCCTTGGACACGCCCAGAACCTGATCAATCACCTTCGCCACAGCAACAGCCTTCTCCTCGCCAAACCGGCCGCTGACGATCTGCGCGCAGACAGGCATGTGTTTCACTAGGTTTATATCATCTATTATCGTCATCATCATCTTATTAGTTTATCATTCTAAACGTGAAGAAAACGGATGGGGAAGAAAGAAAAGATAAAGAAGGTGGAGGGGAAACATACACTGCGCATAATTAAACGCATCCGAATCATTCCTCGGCGTATGTCTCCTCCACATCTCATCCTGATCCGGCCTATCCAGCACCGGATCAGCCACTCCAACGGGCACCGTCATCGCGGCGTAGTTGACGAAATTCCACAGCGACGTGTAGCCCAGCCATTGCTTGCTTTGCACCCATTGCTTGGGCTTGTATCCGACCCAGGGGGTAACGGGCGTGAGGAGCGCGTCGACGCCGCTGGTGGTCCATTTTTGGAGGAAGCGTTCTTGGAAGGTCCATTTTGTTGATTCGAGCTGTTTGGTGGATTTGGATATCTTGTGTTAACTTGATGTTTCTTTTTTCTTTCTGGTGGGGGGCAGTGGGTTGAGGGGGATGGATACCTTCTCGCGCTCGGGAATCGTCAGCTCGTCTTGCTCTGTTCCTACGACCATGCCTTCGATGAGGGGCTCGTCGACGAGGTCGCATAGCGTGCGGCAGTGTTTGCCGCCGTCGGCGAGGATGGCTTTGGACCAGAGGTTGGCGCCTTCGATGTGTAGTGAGAGGTCCCATTCGATGACTGCCGGCCGGTTCACTTAGCAGATGTATTGAATTAAGAATACAGCTGGGGTCTGCTACATACCCTCATGTCCTGCGTCTCTCAACTTCCGCACCAGCTCGCGCAGTGCCCGAGTCACCGGCGGTTGGGGCAGCACGACGCCGTCGTCGAAGATGACTCCCAGCTTGAGTTTCCGGCCGCGGATGGTCGCGAGGTCCTTCCTCCATGGGATGGGCACGCATCCTGGATCGAGATCCCAGGGGTTGCATTCCAGCATCTTCTCCATGAAGTGCTCGACTGTGTCGAGGGTTCGCGCCATGGGGCCTGCTACGGGGGGGACGAGGTAGTGCTGGTGCATGCTGTTTTGGTCAATGACCGTGCACTCACATGGTTATAGTAGGAGGAGGAGAGAAGAGACTAACAAGGAGCAGTTCCACGGGACCCGTCCCGTCGACGGACAGATGGAATACAGACCCTGCAGATTGGCAGGGATGCGGATCGATCCGCCGATGTCTGTCCCGATGCCGACGACGCTTCCTCCGACGCTGACGAGGGCGCCCTCGCCGCCGGAGCTGCCGCCGGAGATAAGCTGGTTGTTGAGCCCGTTGAGGGACTGGCCGAAAACGTGGTTGTATGAGTCGGACATCTATCTAGACTGTTAGTATGAAGACAGTGGGTGACTGGGGATAGGATGTGAAGCGCACCATCAACGACTGCGGGATGTTGGTCTTGACGTACAACACCGCACCCATCGACTCGAGCAGTCGCACAATCGAGCTAGACGACGTCGCCGGTTTGCCAACCAGACCAACCCATCCTGCTCGCCATTAGCACCATCCCATCATATCATCGACAGAAACAAAGAAATAGAATAGGAAACGCACCAACCGTCGTGTCATACCCCTCCACATCAAACCGATCCTTAATCGACACCGGCAACCCATGCAACGGCCCCAGCAGCCGCCCCGTCCGCTGTAGATACGCATCGCACTCACGCGCCTGCGCCAGTGCCCGGTCGAAGAAGATCTCCGTCAGACAGCCCGTCAGCTGCTGGGCGAGGGCCGCGCGCTTGCAGAATGCGCGCGTCAGCTGCTCGGAGGTGATTTCCTGCGCGGCGAGACGGGCGAGGAGGGGCCGGATCTCCGCCTCTTCGGTCCATTGGAGCTCCTGCGGGGTGAGAATGCCACAGGTGCGGATGATGTGCAGGGTGCTGGTGGTGCTGTGGCGCGCGGCTTTTAGGGTTGCCGGGGAGAGACGCCAGGCGGGGGGGATGGCGGCTTGTTGGGCCTGGCGTCTGGTGGCGACTGTTTGTTTCCAGTCCATTATTAGTCTTGATATAGGTGGAGGAGAACCTCAAATCCAACACTCGAAAGGGATCGATCGTGTAATATCGACGGCGTGGCGCACCAGACTGGAGAGCTCGCTCGTCGCCAGTCTTCCCCCGGAAATCCCATCCATTAAATACCACACACCACCTCTCCTATCCTCAGAGAATAGGAACTACCCCAATCGCCTCCTGGTGGTATCGCCAATCCAATCAGCCGCCCCCACGGGTGTATCGGCAACGACTCTCCAGCGCCGAGATAGGCAAAGCGAAGGATCGCAGAGGGTGGGGAAGCGAGAGGGGAGAGACCACCACTCACTCTCCCCCTCACGCCTGACCTTCCCAGTCGGATTGCGGATTGGATTGCCGACGGTGCAGCCGATGGATAGTCGTTCTTTCATTCGTTGGGATTCTCGCGTCTGGCGATTGATTGTTCTCGATTGGTGTTTGGGGCCGAGAATCGGAGTATCTCCGCTGGTTGGACCAGGTTGGAGTGGGATGGGTTGTATAGACAATCGCTTGGGTCTATTGATTGATGTCCATTGTGCGATAGAATGAGGATACAGGTGGCAAGAGGAGAGAAAGGAGTGGTTGAAGGTCATTGTTCACGCTCGTCTTTGAGATGGTTAAGAATGAACAATGGACAATGGAACCACCTGAAAGACCCAAGATAGAGAAACAGATAAATAGAGACTCCTCCCCATCTCCCATATCGCCCACCAACCAGACCTAGATAGATATCTACAACTCGACTAACCCAAAGAATAGACCCCAAACCACCATGTCCAACCCCAACACCCCCACCATCCAGTGGCACCATACAATCGGCTCCCTCACCATCACCCCCAACCTGACCGTCGTCTACGGGCTCGACCTGGTCGCCGCCCTGGCCGCCCCAGACGTCGCCCGCGACAACGGCTGGTGGTACTTTGTCCCCATCGGCGCGGTTGTCTCGGGCGAGCTGGACCTGATCGCGACCATGATGCGCGCCATCTCCCGGGGATGCGCGACGTCGACGTCCACCTTCTCGGAGAGGTTGTCCGGGGGTGTGTGGTTCTATATCGCGGTGCCGAGGGAGGTGAGGGCGAGGGGGGAGACTGCTGTGGCGATGTATGCCCTGGCAGATCTGCAGCGGAGGGAGAGGGAGTGTCATTTGAGGTATGATCGGGAGATTAATAAATGAGGGAGGTGGGTAGGTAGGAATGGAGTGTGGTCTTTCTCTTTTGTCCTGTTTTTGGGTTTGCTTTCCGTTGTCTCTTTTTGTTCTTGAAGAATGTAAGTCCGGCTCTTGCGGATTGTAGTTGTAGGATTGTAGTTGTATATGTACATTACACCGTCATCAACATGCTGGCGTTCTTGTACCAGCTCAGCAGCGGGTTCTCGCCGCTTCGCGTCTCCGTGTCCTCGATGTACGCCCAGCGCCGCATAAAGTCCTCGTGGCTCGTCACCTGGGTCAGCTTCCCCGTCACCGCCCGGTACATGTCCTCGATCACGTTGAAATCGGTCGGGAAGAAGATATCGAAGTAGCCTTGCTGGACCTGTCGATTGTTAGTCAGAGACATACAGAGAGGTAGAGACACAGAGAAAGGAAGAGGACGTACAAATGGTGACGTGACCGGCACCGTCTGCCGCATATACCGCGTCTGCACCACTGGCGCATTGATCCCCGGGATCGCGTCCGGCAGGCTGCTGAAATCACTCGCCACCAGTCGATGCCCCGGGAAATACGTGTGGAGAATGTCGAAGAACTGCATCAACCGCGTCGGAATGTATTCCGGGAGCGTGTACGGGCTGAGCAAGGGAATATGGGTCTTCACGCCCCGCAGGAACCGCGGCCCTAGCGGACTGGGGAAGGGCCGCCGCGCCGCCGCCTGTCGCACGCGCAGGAACCGCGACGCAATCGGGTCCAGTTGCGCCACGTAGTAATTGTGGAAGTCGCCCTTGCCGTCGATCAGCACGCCGCCCTGCTGCGGCTGCTGCGTCGTCCGGTCGTAGCGGATGGCATCGTGCGCAAAGTTGTCGAACACCTCCAGCGCCAGGAAGAAGCACGGCGAGTGCACGTACGTGTCCCAGTCGAAGATGGACTTGTTGATGATCTCCACGTGATCCATGTGGCCCGCCGCGTACAGCGAATCCATCAGGTTCTTCATCTGGATGTTGGCGAGGGCCGACGAAATCTCGATGATGCGGAACTTGGTCCGCTGGTAGATCTCGTAGTCGGTGTCGCGGATGAAGTCCAAAATGTTGATCATCATCGTGCCGTTGCCCGCACCCATCTCGTAGATGATCAAGTCGTGGTACGGGTACAGGGTCAGCTTGTAGTTCGACATGAGGTACCGCGCGATCGTCTCGCCGTAGTAGGGGCGGAAGAGCTCCGTCGGGGTGTGCCACAGCTGCCGGGCATTATCCGGCTGAATCTCGTCCAGTCGGTCCTCAAACTCATGGTAGCGCTCGCCCAACATCCGGTAAAAGGCCGGTCCATCGTCGATTTCGTTGAAGTCGAACGGGTCCCCGGGTGTGAAGATGGTCGCGTGTTTCGGAAAGTAACCATAATGGGGGTTATACAGACTGTCTAAAATGCGATTGACACATGAGCGATCCTCCGACAATGCATCCAAGGTCCAACCAACGCTTACCGTCAATGAAGTCTCGGGTCAGCATCCTGACCTGTCGGGGTCTCTCCCGCAGATTCCGCAGCTCCTTGGCTGTCACCAGCGGATATTTCCAGAACTCGTCTTCAATGTCCTTGGGATAATCATCTCGCCTCACCCAGTCGAAGGATTTCTCCGCCAATTTCCGTCGGAACCCACTCATTCTTGAGAGAAAGGGTCGAGATTGTTGCCGCGACAGGGTCGACGGTCGAAATCGCCGTGTTGGCAAAGCCGACGGGCTTCGCAGGGATTGACATGCCGGATGACGGAACAGCTGCCGAAACAGCTGATTGAGAACTGGAGAGTCCATGCTGTGTCCTCCAGAGAGGGAGGGAGGGTGGGGGTGGTGAATATGAAAGGGAAAGGAGGAAAGGCGAGGAGAGAAGAACTCGGATTGGAGTTGAGAAAAGCGTCTCTCATGCCGCGCGGAGTTACTGTGGGTCCGAGCTTCTTCTTCCTCCTTCCCGACCTCCAATTCCAGCTTCTTCTTCTTTTCCTCCACACCTCTTTAGGTCGCTCTCGTCTACCATGTCGGATCATTCGCGCATTTACATGGGTACGGCCTTTGTGGCTGGGGTCTGTCTCACCGTCCTGTGCAAAGATCTCTTCTATCCGGAGCTGGAGGATCGTCTGCGCGAGTACCGTGCTCGTCATCGTCCGGCACCGAGCACGTCGGATGATGCACATGAACCCCCATTGTCAGCACGGCCGGGTCCTCCGGCGATTGTCGATGGCGTCGAGGGCTGTATCGGGAATACTCCTCTGTTTCGCATCAAATCCTTGTCGGATGTGACGGGGTGTGAGATTCTGGGGAAAGCCGAGGTATGATGCGCCAGTCCCGGATATCACTCGCAGTTAAATGGACTTATTAATGACTGATTTACGTGTAGTTTTTGAACGGTGCCGGACAGAGCTCCAAGGACCGAGTCGCGCTCAGCATGATTGAAATTGTACGCCTCATGCCTGGCATTCCTCCCTTGGATACAAGCTGACCTCACCAGGCCGAAGAACTGGGCATCTTGACCCCCCACTCGGGAGATACCATTTACGAAGGAACGTCAGGGTCGACAGGCATTTCACTGGCCACTTTAGCCCGCGCCAAAGGCTACCTTGCCCACATGTAAGTCTTCGGGCGTAGCACCCGATAACCTCCCCGAAAGCGGCAGCCCCATCTAACGAGACCAGATGCATGCCATCCGACCAAGCAATCGAAAAGTCCGACCTACTCCTAAAGCTCGGCGCAATCGTAGATCGCGTGCCCCCCGCCCCAATCGTGGAAAAGGACAACTTCGTCAATCGCGCACGATCTCTCGCTCGCGCCCACACGGCGGCATCCTCCGGGACAAACTCAGGTACATCAACCCCGGATGTACCGGGTCTGTCCACCCCGGCCGGCGGACGGGGTTTCTTCGCCGACCAGTTCGAGAACGAAGCGAACTGGCAGGCGCACTTCAACGGCACAGGCCCCGAGATCTACGCCCAGTGCAACGGGAAGCTGGACGCCTTCGTCGCGGGCGCCGGAACAGGCGGCACTATCTCTGGCGTGGCTCTCTTCCTGAAGCCGCGGATTCCTAACCTAAGCGTTGTACTCGCCGACCCGCAGGGCAGTGGGCTGTACAACCGTGTCCGCTACGGTGTTATGTTCGACCGCAAGGAGAAGGAGGGGACCCGGCGGCGCCGACAGGTGGATACCATCGTCGAGGGGATCGGCATTAATCGTGTGACGGCCAATTTCGAAGCCGGGAAGGAGCTCGTCGACGATGCGGTCCGAGTGACGGATGCCCAGGCGCTGGCGATGGCCAGGTGGCTGGTGGAAAAGGATGGCCTATTTATTGGAAGCAGCAGTGCTGTGAACTGTACGTGATGGTTGTTTGCTATCCTGCCTATGCGACTAGCTAATCTCTTTACTCTAGGCTTTGCGGCAGTCAAGACCGCGATGAAGCTAGGCCCCGGCCATCGCATTGTGACCGTCTTGTCTGATTCTGGGTCCAGACATCTCTCCCGGTTCTGGGCTAAGGCTGGCAATGTCGGGGGTGCCGTCGATACCAAGATAGAAGACGTTCTGAACGCGGTAGACAGCTCGTGAATGTGTCTATCACCGGATATTCATCATCGTGGTCAGGAAAGCACACTGCACCTTTTTGCTCCCAAAGAACTCTGGCGATACCTTAGTGGGTTGATGCACCCTATGCACCCGGTCGAGGTTCTGATCCGACTGCGTCCCCGCCGTTCCAAGCCAACTGACAAACAGTGGAGGTGTGGAATAGACTGTGACCGGTCTCAGGTAATGGCAATAGGATTCAAATACATCCACTAGGTCTTAGGACCTCCGCGAAAGTGGCTTGCCAGTTTTCTACGTGTGACGGGTATTATAACCCACATTCATCATTTCCGAGTACCATCCATCCCGTCCTCACCAACCCAACACCGCAATAACTCGAACTCGACCTCCGCAAACGGTCGTCCCGGAATACTCGCACGGATCGCATCCCAGGTGAGACCCGGCTGGTCCTTCAGGCTATCGAGTTTCGCCTGCTCCGCTCTGGACCAAGGGGCAGACAACGGAAGCGGATTCATTTGGCGATCGGTCCAGTGCGACCCGAACCATTTGCTGAGCAGGACTTCTTTCTTGTCTGGAATATAACTGCGGATCTCTTTCCATCGTTTTCTCTGGTTTTGTCGCATTGTGACGAGCAGCTTGGCTTCGTCGGGTGTGATTTTGCGTCTTTGTTGTACGGTAGGACTTTGGATAGCTGGCGAGTGCCTTGAATCTTCTCCTGTGTCTGCAGAGTTGTGTATCTTATCGTTGTTAGGTGGTTCATTGGGTTGTGAATCGAGTGCAGGATTCTTAGATGCTGTGTGTAGTGGGTGCGGCGTCTCTGGCGACTGCGGTTGCGGTTGCGTATCGACATCCCGCTCGCCCTCACCATGGGAGTCTGCTTTCCCGATAGATTGGCCGTCCCCTCGTATTATATCCTCTGCCTTTCGACGCTTCCCCCGAATATGGATACCCTTCCTGGGGGTAGGCGAAGGCTCGTAGTCCTCCTGCAACGGATCGTCAGACTCGCTACCGTCAGGAGTCTTAGCAAAAGACCAGTCGCAGATAATAGGACTAGAGTGACGCTTCCGCTTCCGCTGGCTAGTCGTAGTCGAGGATTTCCTCTTCGTGCCACTTGTATTCCGCCTCCTCGTCCCCGGCAGCGCCCACAGAGAACCCGATCCCGGCGGAGACGCAGACCGGATAGCGTTGATGGGGGTCGGAGCAGGGCGCACTTTCTTGGCTGGTGGCGTCCAGAATCTCCTGCTTATTTCGGGGAAGTGCCATTTGGGATCTGTCGCTGCTGCAGTTGTCGTCGTCGCCGTCGCCGTCGTCTGAGATGATGCGCGATTGGCTGGGAGGGGTGCCTCGGCGGAGGAGTTCTCTTTCTCGGCGGCAGGTGGGTATGTGGGGTCTCCGCCAGAGGTGCCCTTTCTCTGGATGTCCAAGGAGGAATGCAGGCTCACGCTCGCTTGGTCGTCATCGTCCTCAACTTCGGATACCTCGTCTTCCGGGCGCTCCCACTGCCCATCTAGATTGTAGGATCGATCCGCATACGACAATCGCGGTGCCTGTCTCCCTTCATCATCTTCTGAAGCAATACCTCCATCCCCACCAATATCCACCTCCGACGCATTCGTGATCTCGACAGCATCCGCAGGATCGTCATCACCCTCACCCTCACCCTCACCCTCAGGCTGTCCATCCGCATCCGACCCCGGCGCCTCCGCGTCAAACAGCCAGAACCCGCGCTCGCCCGTGTCGCCCTCGCCATCCATCATCGCGATGTGACCATTGTTTACTAGGATCGACCCCGTCTGGAGATCGATCTCGTCCCCGACGTCCGTGAAATCCTTCTCGTATTTCTCGAAAATCCCCTCGAAGATGGACTTTAGTCGTTGGTCGTTGTGGAAGCGCGCTTCTTGCAGGTCGACTGGGTCTGGCTCGTACTCGGTGGCGTTTGGCTGGTTGTTGTCGTTGAATTCTTCTTCTTCTTGATCATCGTCGCAGTACTCGTTGTCGTCGTCATTGAGTTCTGCGAAGGAGAGTCGGGGTCTCTTGGGTGGGAGATCCATGGTGGTGGGATGGGGGAGGGACTCGTGCGCGACACGCTATTTGTGTTGGGTTCTGTGGCATGGAAGGGAATCAAGTAGATCTGACTATAGTAGCCATTATCTATTGCCGAAAATGTTAGAGAATAGTACAGTAAGGTAGGAGAAGTGAGGAATCATACAGACATCAATTCATATGCGGGATGCGATCGATCGAATTTCCTATTGTGCAAACGCGAAAAAATAAGATAAAGCCGTGTACTGATCTTGCAGTCGAAAGATAAATCAATAAAGAAAGAACCCCACTTCAGCTCTAAATAGTAAAAAAGGCAAACGGGAAGAGGCAAAAGTGAAGAAAAGCGCAGAGAGCAAGAAGACGATCGAAAGGCATAAATTGAGGCCGAGAGCTTCGCGCCAAAAACACGCGCCGGCGCCACGGGTTCCCGCATGACGTCTCTTCCCGCGCCCGGAGCGCATCCTCTCTGCTTCTCTCCTTCCTTACATCTTTCCCGTCCTTACTTACTCTTCTTCTTCTTCCCACCATGCATACGATACCATTGGAGATTGCCTGCGATCACCATGTATTGTCAAAAATGTCGGACGCCCTTGAAACTGGATGGCTCTTTGGAGTCGCTGAATCCGGCTGCGTTTGACCTGCTTATCGGTTCGTCCCCCTTCCTATCAGTCCATTCCAGCCGGGTAGTATCATAGTTGTTAATTCTTTATCTGGCTACTAGGATCCACAGGGAGAACGATACCGGAACAGGGACCTGGGTTATCGTCCAGACCCTCTGCCTACCCTCCAGACAGACGAGAGCTCTACGACCGGGTATCCAAAAATGCTACGGCGCCGGTATACCGCCGGTCGATCCCCGCACCGCGGTCGGCCAACCCGCCACGTTTGCGACACGGGGACAGCGGCAACATGTCGTTTGTGATGCTGACCGAGTCGCAAGTTGCGCCGCCGCCGGCACCGCTGGTCGGAAACGACAACGGGTTGTCGGCGCAGAGCGGTCCCGGAAACCCCAACGAAGAGGATGCCTCGTTTTCCGACCAGGTCGAGCGCACCACCCGTCTGTTTGAGATCATCTCCGCCCGCTCGGACATTGATCACCCTGTGTGTGCGGAGTGCACGGAGATGCTGGTAGATGGGCTGCAGAAGCACCTGGCGGATGCGACGAAGGAGCGGGACGCATACGTGTCGTTTCTACGGAGCCTCAATTCGTCGGCGCCGACGCAGGAAGAGGTGGATGCCGCTCAGAGATCCCTACAGGAGACACTGGCAGCGGAAGAAGCAGCGTACGCGGAACTGGTCGACCTCGAGAAACAGAAGTCATCGTTGGATGAGGAAATCGCTGCGCTGGAGGAAGAGTCGCGGCAGATGGACCTGGACGAGGAGAAATTCTGGCGCGACCGCAACGCATTCGCCCTGACACTCTCCGAGTTCCAGAACGAACGGGACGCGTTGAACATGCGGTACGACCACGACTCCCGCCAGCTGGAGCGGTTACAACGGACCAACGTCTACAATGATGCGTTCTGCATCGGCCATGATGGCTTCTTCGGGACCATCAACGGGTTGCGGCTGGGTCGGCTGGCCAATCCGTCTGTGGAATGGCCTGAGATCAACGCCGCGTGGGGGCAGACGGCCCTGCTACTAGCCACTATTGCGGACAAGCTGGGATTCCAATTCCAGGGCTATCAGCTGAAGCCGCTGGGGTCGGTGTCGAGAATCGACAAGATCGAGTACCCTCGGCCCTCACCCGCGCAATCGTCCATGGGGTTCGGGAATGCGGCTCCATCGGGCCCGCCCAAGGTCACAACGTTCGATCTCTTCTCGTCTGGCGACCTGCCCCTCAACATTCCCTGGCTTCACCGCCGGTTTGATTCGGGGATGGTGGCGTTTCTGGCATGCCTGCAGCAGCTAGGGGAATTTGTGGAGAAGACCTCCGCCCAAAATCCCTCCGGGCGCCGTGGTCAGGCCACTGCTGCCACGACGCCGGGCTTGAGGCTGCCGTACGAGATCAAACGGGACAAGATTGGCGATGCCAGCATCAAGTTGGGCTTCAACCAGAACGATGAGGCGTGGACGCGAGCCTGCAAGTACACGCTGACCTGTTGCAAATTCCTTTTGGCGCATGCCAGCAACGTTGCCAGCGCTGGGTCCAGTTCCAGCAATTCCGCCGCCGTCGCCGCAGCCGCCGTCGAGCAGGCCCGACTGGCGACGACTAGCCCAGCTAAGAAATAAGGGCATATCCGGTTTCACTTGTGATCATAGGGGAGTTAGTGAGTGGGGGACGAGAAATGGGATTCGAAAAGCGGTACGATACGGGAGGCGAGCCAGCGTGCAATCCACCAGGCGATCCACATTTCCCACGGTGGGCTTCAAAGCCTAGGTGTTTCAGCGGGGACTAGTTCGCAGTTAGCCCTGGTTCTCACAGTGACTAGTTATGCAGCGGATTCAAAAAAGAAAAAAGAAAGAAAAGAAAGAAAAAGGACAAGAGAAAAGAAAAAGAAAAAGAAAAAGAGAAGGTCCGGCCAATCAAGTTGGATCAAGTCCGGGGTCTCAACGGCTGCCAGCGGTTCATATGTGATGGATACGAAACACAATCTTGTGGAAATTTGAGGCCCCATCGACCACACCGCAGGTGGGATAGATGACCGAAATGGGTCGGTTGATCGGACAGACCTTAAATCCGCCCCTCCGTGACAGCGCAGGACCGTCACCCGTGGCTGGTGATTTCTTAACAGCATATGATCCACACCCCATTGCAGTAGTTGTAGTAGTTGTACTACTGTCGTCGAAGCTCGTGATGTTCAACAACGGAGAGAAAAGGATTATTACCATCTGAATATTAGACCCAACCCTTGTCACGGCTGGTCGCCCCGGGTTCCCCGGAAGGATTTGCACCATGATTCAGAGCGGCCAAGACGGGGGTCGCAGATCGAGTATGGTATAGTCGTACGTTGATACTGTTGGCGTTGGTGACTTGATCCGTGAGTAACGACAACCACTCATGTGTCCTGGATCCCGACGGGCGAGGAGAGCGGGAGATCGTCACTTAGTCCGGACGCACTCACTCCCTATCGGGTTGAAGTGCGTCATTTGCGGTCCTCCTTTCGATTATCAGTGGAAATGAAAAAGAATTGACAAAGTGGGGAGGCATGAGACTGTCACGGTGCTTTCGGAGGTGGAGGAGGCACAGGTACCCACCGTCCACTGTTGGTGGTGTTATCCTGGGATGTGACTCAGGCGCGTTGGTAGTTGGAACAGAGACCCATCCGCCATGTGTGATATGTTTCGATTCCCAATCGGGCAATAGATAGGAACGACGTCGACTCCGTTGTCCAACATCTATTATTATTGTTCATATTATAGGATCAGTTGTAAGTAACATGGATGACGGATGGATACTTTCGGGCCGCTCCCGTGGTCGAACAAACTATAAAAGTGGGCTTGGCGTGGTGTTAACGGGCCGCTGCGTGGGCCATCTTTCGTACTTTCTTCTTGACCTCTTTTCCGGTACTCTTACTCTTCTGATACTCTTCCTATATCGATGATTTCACTGCGTATCTTAGTATCGCAGACGTACAAACTTACAACATCCATTAGATACCCAACTCCGATGACGCGGCAACGCACAAGATCCAGAGCCCAGCCAAACCAACCTATTCCTCCCGTGTCCATACATACCATACTCAGGACTAAATCCAGCAACCTATAGATCACACGCCACCAACGCTGTCCCGCACTATGGATCTACATGCCGGATCTGTTCCAGATAGGTAGGTAGGTGTATTATTATATTGCTTCTATCTCCATAGTACCTAGTACCTAGTACCTACGTATAATAGTATATTAATATTAATATCAATATTAATATTGATCTTCCCACTGTTAAGTCTTCAGCACGAACAAAGCCAAAACTAAGTACCTACCTATCTACCTACCCATGTAACATAACATAACATACTGTAGAAAAGGAGAAAAGAACATATATATACGAGTGACCTTAATACTAATAAATCTAATAGGCACCTAAATTAAGTTAGTAATTCCCAACAAAAGAGCAAGCGACATATTAGTCAGGTAGGTAGGTACTAGGTAGGTAGGTAGGTAGGTACTAGTAGGTCCGTACTTTGGCGTACTTTTAGTCGAAACCTTCACTCCCCCTTGTTCCACCTTCCGAGGGTATTGTATTCCCCCGTCATGGGTCGTATTGCGGCTGATAGACCCCGTATTGTTCTATTTCTATTGGGGTTAGTGAGTCTTTCGTACGCTGTGGGACTGGCGAATTAGGGGGAGCTTACTACTACTACTAGTACTACGGAGTACTATGGAGCACTTGGTAAGGTACCACACCTCTAGGTACTATCGAGTAGCTAGAGGTACCGAGTACCTAAGGTACCTTTATGTACATTCAGGACAATGTACATATCTTCGACATAACTACTGGCATAAATCAACGGTCGATTCGCAGTCGCAATACTCTTCCCTTCTCTTCCCTTCCCATTTATTGGCCTCGCCTCTTGACACGCCCATGCTTAGCACGGCAAATAGAGAGAGGTCGGGTCGACTGGATGAATGAATGAATGAATGATGGGCGCCAGTGTTGTCCGGAAAGAGTAACCTCGACGAGGAGGGACAATGACAACTGCATCTCGAATCTCGCTTCGAGCACCTTCACTTGGAGAGGAGAGTGGAGTCAACTCCTTGCTCCCTTCAGTGCAGTGAGCGCTGGGCTGTACAGTGCAGTAGTAGCACACCCATACTCTGAGCATTCTGGCCCCCAAATAGCCGGGGCTTAGAGATCTTCACTGTCTCCCCTCCCAACGACCACAGGGCTAGCGCGTCCTGGATGAACGAACGGTTGAGTCGTGGGGTGCTTTGCCCACCCGGTGATGTGACTACTATTCGGTCGAGGGTCGGAGATACTGGCCCTGTCATCGGAAGGTGATAGACTAGGCGGGGTGGCTGAGGATGGAGTCGTTATCCTAGTCGCCCGTTTCTTTCTGTAGTTCCTCCACCCCTCCATCCATATACCGCATTCGTGTATGGTCTCGGGTATACCCACGCGTTGGGAGATCCGACGATTATGCCATCCGGCGAGACAATGGTACCTTGTTGTTACCTACCCCCCTAGGTACTTACCTAGTAGGAGTACGTACGTACGTACGTACGTACTGCCACCGACCCTAAGACCTCTGCCTCCCCCTCCTCTCTCTCTGTTGGCACTGCACAGCACCCATCTCACATGCAGGTAGCCTCGTCCTCTCGACATCATGAACGAACCCCGCAGAGGTGTGATGGCCGCCGCAGCTGAGTCCTGATACCCTGGTCTTCCTCTCCTAGACAGACGGTCTAAATTAGCGGGTTTTTATCTCCCACAAGACACCACCACTATCTCATCTTGTCAGGCCTCCGCCTCGAGGGAAGCGGTGGAGGAGGGGGAGATGCAGTAATTAAACTAGAGCCATGTCAGAATCCGAACAAGGAAATGCATGGCCTCATTTCTGTCTCTGTAGAGGGATCCTGCGGTACGTCGTCAGTCAGTCAGATCCCGGAGACGGCGATGACCGTAGTCGGGTTGACATCAAATAGAAAGGTGTCCGTCAAAAGGACCGGAGACGGAGTGACCCGTGACGCTAGGGGGGCAAGGCAACATGGCATGGCATCACTACTGGGTACCTACCGAGCATTCCGCGTTCCCCAGTCGATCGACCGAACAAGCCCAGTCCAGTCCAGCCAGCCAACCGGACTCGTTTTGCAACTGGGGAGTAGACAGGCAATGAATGAGGACGAACGAACACGCAGGCAAAGTGAGTCAGTCAATCAGTCGTCATGCGTCAGGGCAACTTACCCCCCTCCTCCCCTCCGAGGCACAAACAAGGGTGTTTTAAGGCAACTAACTCATTGCAATTTCGCCGATGACAGTCCCCCCGCCACGGGACAAATAATGAGGAATGATTGCCTTGCATCGTAGTATGTGGGTGGCCATTGGTTTAATGATTACTTGCCGCGTGTGTTGCCGTTGGATTTTATTCCTTTTTTTACTCCTTTGTTTTCTTTGTATTTCTTTCTTTTTCTTGCCTTCTTTTTTTTGTTTTTCTCTTTTTTCGTTCTTTTGTCCAGACTAGCAGGGGCATCTTATGACTGCTATCCACCCGACTTCAACGGTTCGGAGAATGTCTAAGGGTTGGCTACAATGTAAGTGAGGTCCCGCCGAGTGAAACGGTCGAACGGAGACTCGAGGATGGTTTCAGAAGTCGACGGTATGTGACGTTTCTATAATTATCCCGACAATTCAAGTGAGGAGGTCATGTTTGAGGATATGGCGTATATCAAAAACACGCGAACCTTTGGGATCTTGGCGGGAATGTATGGTTAGCCTCCGCGGGTACGGGACGGCGTAATACCCAATACCGCGGTGTGGTATTTTGGTATCTTGGGACGGATGGCGGGTCACCGATCCGGTCCGCCAGTCTGACGGGCCGAAATCCCTGTTTTCTTTTTAATTGATTTCTCCTTTATATGGAGACAAGAGGATGGAAGGAAATAAAGTCAGTAAAAGATAATATAAGAAGACCATATCGTGTACAAATACAGTCATCGTAAATAATCTGGAACTTACCTCGCATTTCCGAATCGGAGAACACCAGGAGATTCTTCAGTCAACAACAGGATGCACTAGGAGAATCACAACGGGTCGGTCAAGACTGATTAATCTATAGAGGAAGCTGGCGCTTTGACGATGACAAAGCCTAGTCCCGTCCAGTGCGGTCCGGTCCATTTAAAGTAGGAGACCGCGAGAGCTCAGGCCTCATCCTCATCCGAAACTAATAGTAGGTCGTGACGGGGCCACACCAACCCGATGGAGACGACGTTTGATTATGATTATAGTTCAGGGGGGAGTCCGAAGGGGAGACCAAAGAGGAAAAATAAAAAAGAAAAAAAGGAGGACAGGTTCGAGATGGTTTTCAGAGTGGATCAACTCATCAGTCGGTGGTCAGATTTCCTCCTGATTTCTTTTTTATTTTTTTCCCTCGTTTTCCCAATTTTTTGGCACTAATGATTCATTCAATTTGAGAAAATCTCTGGACAGTTTCATCTCATCCCCAAACAGTATTGAGATCCAATCTGGATGATCCCTCGGAAAGGAGGGGGGAGAAGGTAGGCGAGCAAAAGGACGGGACCGAGAGATCCATGTAGGAAGACATCATCGGGACGAATCATCATGACCGTCCAGGGCTGCACCTGCAGAAATGGCGCACGCAAGCGCCATGGGCTCCGGACTAGTAGTATTTCCAAGAACGGTGTATGTTTTATCATACCCAGGTTGTTAGCTCTGCCACCGGTGATCATCCATCCTCTCCAGTCATCTTTTCCTCCCCCGGGGGTCGACGACGAGCGATACCATCTGGTCGAGGAGTCGGGACTCGGGGAGTGGACTGAAGGGTGTGCGGTTTCAGCTCGAACTTGAAACCATGCGGACTCGGTGGATCAGGATGAATTGGGGAGGATGGAACGGATGGAAAAGGGAGGTCGATCGCTGAGGTGAGGATTGAATGAATAATCCCGACTAGAAGATTGGCATTGTCCGTCGTATCCACTTGTCGAGCAGCGCATGTGTTCTGTTCCGAGACCCCACGATGTGCCGGGGAGATGAATCCAGCGATGGACTGGAGGAATGACTCGAAACACTTCTGGAGTGAAAGAAATCAGAGAAATCCACGGGGGGGGTAAAAGTGAAAATTTAAAATAAAAAAAAAAAAAGTAAAAATAAATAAAAATAAAAAAATAAAATAAAATAAAATAAAATAAAATAAAATAAAATAAAATAAAATAAAATAAAATAAATAAAATCAAATAAATGAATACAAGACAAAAGTACGGAGAGAAGAAACCACGGACGATGATTGGAGCGGGGAAGCAGGGAGGGGCAACATCCGCGGGAGGACAAGACGCAGCAAGTCGCCGCAAATGGCAGGTCGTTCACCCGACTCACCCAAGTAGCGAACCACCGGTTGCCTCGATATGATATGAGGATATGATATGAGATGCTCTGGCTTCATCAGGATTTGAGGTGATATGCTACGGATTGTATGGGGGATTGGATGATTGGGATCATTGGAATGATTGGGATGTCTCCGGTCGTTCTCTGTCTATAATAGTCAGTTCTGTTGTATACCGGGGGACCATGATCATCACGATGATAGTGATCAATTCCCTCTCCTAATTGATACTCATTCTATCAGACAGACAGCCTGACGCCTCGCTTCGCCTCACCTCGCCTATTTTCTGCTGGGTTTATTGATTTATTTTATTCTTCTTCCTGGTCTCTGATTTGTTGATTCATCTGTTATTTATTATTTTTCTTCTTTTCTTTTCTATTTTTTTTCTTTCTTTTTTCTTTTCTTTTCTTTTCTTTCTTTTTTTTTTTTTTCCCTTTTATTATTTTATTTATTTCCTTTATTTTATTCCTTTATTTTATTCTTTTATTATGATTATTATGATTATGATTTTTTAAATCCTCCACAATATCAGACCTCATTCCTTTCCTTCATATCTTCGGCCTTATACTCATCCTCACTCCCCATATCCTCCTCCTCCTCCTCCTCCCCCACCACTCATCCATCCATCATTCCCCTTCTTCTTCCTCCTTCAACTTTCTTCCTTCGTATGGCCCTTGGGTCTCCTCCTATCCAATTCCAGAGTATGGTTGACAGAGATCCGTGGTGATCTGTGCAAGATGGGTGGTTCCATCCCTCCGTCGTCTGGCCTCTCCTCGGCTTCATCCTCCTCATCCTCGGCCGTCTTTCGTCCCCGAAGATCCGACGACTGGCAGGAGTACCGTCCCACTATCGAACAACTCTATCGCGACCATCAACTCAAGTTGAGGGACGTCAAACGCATCATGGAGCGTGATTACAACTTTCATGCATCGTATAGCTTACTTTCCTTCTTCTCATCGTCCCCTTCCCTTCTATTCCCCCCCGCGTTGATGTTGCATGTCTTATCTTTGTTTGGCGTCCTGCTGGTTCTACTTTCCCTCGATCGACACATCACGATCACAAGACAGACACCCTGACACTCAGACTGCTCCAGAGAGAAACAGTATAAAGATCGCCTAGCGGCGTGGCACATTCGAAAGAACATCAAAGCCAAAGAGGTCCATATCATGATCCGAAAGCAGCAGAAACGTGCTGCTCGGGGCAAGCAGACGGCCTTTCGGGTGGGTGGTCAGGAAGTGGACCATAAACGTATCGCTCGATTTGTCCGTAGATACGGCACCAACTGGGAGAATCACTCCCGCGACAACGCCACCCAGCCCAGTCCCGAACCCGGTATGTCTGCCGCATGTTTGCTCTCACGGTCACTTGCTCATTCAGTCAAGACACCCCGTCCGATATGAGTTGTTACACTCCCGACGCAACGGATAGGGCCTCGACGTTGTCCCCTCTACCCGAATCCCGGTCCATTCGACGTAATCTCTCCCTTTCCCCCATCTTTTACTCCAATATTGACATGTCCATAGGTGATGACAAGTCGGAGCCGCTCGCAGATTCGGAGACGGACGAGACTCGGTCCATGCAAGTCACTCTCAGTCCCAGTCAAGCCAGCACGACAACGACAAACGCCTTGAACGACAAGATCACGACGACTACGGAAGAAGACCCGTGGGCAGCGCTCACCACCTTCCAAAATCACCTGAGGATGCTTGACCATGACCTGGAAGTGTCGTTGGCCGAGTACATCTCCCCCCAGGAACACCACGAATGAGCCGTCGAATGGGGTCAAAACGTTCACCCGCAATCCATCATTAATCAGAGTCCCAGTCTTGTCCGTCCAATTGCCATCTGCTCTATACCGTCTTTAAGTGTTTTGTGGAACCTTGTTGGATCTGCGTTTCAGAGTCTCGCTAGAGAGCTGTGATGGCTTGTCTACAGGAAAGGTGAGGCTCTATGTAACGTTCTGGTATTTCATCAAATGCAAGAAAAGAAAAACAAAAAGAGAAGAAGAAGAAGAAAGAAAGATGATAGAACCCGGAATGGGATCACATCCGGCCTACTCGTTTGGAGCTCCCTCCGGTGATATCTAGCTTCTGTATCCGGTCTTCCATGTACAATGCTCTCCAACCAGGATACTCATTCAACGGGATGTTGGTCGGTCCTTGCTGGATGCCAGGCATACTTATGCCCACAGCCGACACAGCCACGACTTTCCCACCGAACCGTACACGCCTCCATGCCCTTGTCGATCCCATCGTTCTTTTGTCCTCCACAGCCCATCAGTCCCCATCTCGACCATCGATCCGGCATCAACAGGAATCCTCGACGGCATCAACAGCAGATGGAGTCCACCAGACTCGACTCGACCTACTCCCAACACCCGAAAAGACACGACCACCATCTACATCACGGACCCCCGAACGAGCTCCCAGGCGATCAGATCATTAGCGTTACAGTTCACACTCCCCGCGCTAAGTGCCCGTGGACCCGAACCATTGGACAGAGAGACAGCCACAAAACCAATACCCAGCATGGAGACTTTTTGTTTTTTTCTTTCAAGACCTGATTTTCCTGAGCGCCACATGATCACAGGGCGCGGTAGATCTGCAGACCAGACAACAGACAATGCCCTTGTCATGTACTATGAGAAGTACCTCAGCACGTATGTACGGAATAGTATGTGTACAAAGTATGCAGGCCACCGATCGTACGAACCGTAATCAGTAGTTCGTTCACAACATCAAGTCAGAGGACAATACTTTATACCACCCCGGTCAAAATGACGCAGCCCAGCGACAATCAGGAAATAGATTCCGATCCAAACAGACCCTCAAACGTCCCATCTGTCCACCCATCCACATCGCGATCAGCTGAATCTACCACCACCGTCAGTGATCACCGTTTTTCCCAGACTGCAGCACAGACTCACTCTCGCCTCCGTAGCGGATTGGGCCGCAAAATGTCCGATGGGGAGCTAGCGGATGCGTTATGATGTCATGCTGGTCTTGTCTTGTGGGGGTTGATAGTGGAGGGCGGGCGTTAACGGTGTTTACTAGGGTTTGGTTTATTCCACGCCGTGCTGAATACTAGAAAGAGGAGAGGATGACACTCCCTTAGGTATGTAGGTAGGTAGGTAGGTAAGGTAGGTAGTGGCTGTTCTTGATTGATTGATGGGTGGGTATTGCCTAGGTACCTAGGTACTGAGGTAGGGAGGTATGTAAGTTAATGTCATGTAGGCATTATTATCCATTTGATCAGATATTCGTGAGTTACTCCTACTAGATAGATAGATGATCATACTAAGATATAAGATATCAGAACTGGAGAATCAGATCTTCTCCGAAAAGGAAAAGAAAGAACTCAGCTGGCTGAAGATGACACTCCCCCCTCCTCCTCCTCCTCCTCCTCCTCCTCCTCCTCGGTCTCTCTCTCTCTCTACCTCCCGGCTAATATCCATGTCTATCTTGTCTCGTGTCTCTTTGTAGTCTGTATTGTACTGATTCTGCAGGCGTTACTTGGGTGGGTACTTATTTACTTACTTAGGGCTTACCCACTACTTACTCTAAATGGTATTGTAGGAAGGTAGTAGTACTACTACTATCACCTTAGATATTGATGTTCGTGTTCGCCTCTCCTCACGCTGATCTCTCTCTCGCCACTCCCACTCCCTCTGTCTTCAAAATTATACTGTTGGAATGATTAGCATGGTATGGGCCGGATATACAGTAGATATATCAGTATAAACCATATAATGACGTCAGGAAGATAGATAGATAGATGGATATATGAATGGATAGATGGATGATCTTGTCTGGTTTCGGCGTCCATACCTGCGGCCTGTGTATACTAGATTGCTTGATTCTGGGGTGGTTGTATAGACTGTTCTTGTTTGTGGGGGTTGCTGTTGGGTTTTATATTGTAGGTTGATACTACGAGATAGATATACAGGTATGTATGTGTTAGTGCCCAGTATATATATGCTATGATTATCAGATAAATGTATCCACGAAATAGACACAATGTATACTATACTCCAGTTATATTATATCCGACAAATAAACCAAGCTAATCACAGCTTAGCCTGTCCCTCCTGCGCATTCCCATTCCCACTCCCCTGCCAGGCAAACCCAATCTTCTTCCCAATCCCAGGCTCCACAATCAAATTAACAACCGTGACGGTATCCCTCAGGAACCCCTCGCGCGTCGCCTGCTCCAGCTCCTGCTCCGTGCGCACAAAGTAGCCCTTCCCGCCGCACATAGTCGCCAGCATCTCGTAGCGCGTCTCGTACAGTAGACTCGTCGACCGCAGGCCCTTCTTGCTTGCGTCTCCCGACCGCGTATCGTTGGCCGTCGTCTCGTCCTGCAGTTTCTTCCATGCCGTCTCCGACGTGCTGTCTCCGTGGTAGATCCCCGAGTTGTTGACCACGTAGATCAGCGCTGGGATGCGGTACCGCGCGAGCGTCTCGATCTCCATTCCGCTGAATCCGAACGCGCTGTCGCCTTCTAGCGCGACGATCTTCTTCGCCTTGGTCCCCGTCGCGGCTGGGGCGGGAGTCGCGTTGTAGGCTTCGTGCGCGGCGACGACGTAGCCCATCCCTACGCCCATGGTCGCGTATGTCCCGGCGTCTAGGCGCTGTCGGGGGTGCTCGAGAGGGAAGATCGAGCGCGAGATGTCCATCGTGTTGGCGCCCTCCGAGACGTAGACCACGTTGCCTTCTTCGGCGGGCGTCAGCTCGTTGAGCGTCGTCTTGATGATGTGGTACGCCCGCTGGTACGTCAGGGGCGTGTTGGCCGGTGTCGGACGGAGCGCCGCCTGCTGCGCCTTGTCCTCGTTCTTCTTGGCCGATTCGGCCAGAAGCCCAGGGAAATGGCCCGGCCCCGCCGAGGGCCCGTACCGCCAGTTCGACAGCGAGCTGGTCAACTGGTCCACCACCAGGTTGATATCTCCGAGGATGCCGAGCTCGGCGGTTCCGGCGTTGCGGCCGATCTCTTCGGCGCAGATGTCCACCTGGATGATCTTCGCTTTCGGGGACCACTTGGGCGCCTCGCCGAAATGCAGAATCCAGTTGAGCCGTGCTCCTAGCACAAGGACGACATCTGCGTTCTTCAGAGCGGCGCTGCGCGCACTGGACGTATTCAGAGGATGCGAGTCCGGAACGATGCCCTTGCCCATCGGGGTCGGCAGGAACGGGATCTGCGTCTGCTCGACCAGCTGACGGATCCCAGCCTCCGCCTGCGCATAAGCCGCACCCTTGCCGAGAATCAACAGCGGCGCACGAGCGCTCCGCAGCAGCTGCGCCGCCTTCCAGATCAGCGCGGGGTCCCCAGCTGCCTTCGGCGGCGCCGGCACCAACATCGTCTCCGGCGTCGGGAGGGTGAATCCGGCGGACGACTTCCCCTGGATGATATCAGCCGGCAGGTCGACAAAGGTCGGACCCGGCCGACCGTACCAGCACGTGCGGTACGCATTCTGGACGGCCCCCGGGATAAAGTCCAGCGAGGTCGCCCGCACGGCGAACTTCGTATGCGGCGTCAGGAGCGACACGGCGTCTAACTCCTGGAATGCGCCTTTGGTCACGGCTGTCGTCTCCGCGGACCCGGCCAGCACCAGCAGCGGGAAGTTGTTTGCGGATGAGTTTCCAATCTATACCTCGTTGGTTAGCTCTCTCTCTCTCTCTCTCTCTCTCTCTCTCTCTCTCCGTCTCCGCGATCGGGGAACTTGCTCCTGATAACGCGTGGAGGACACCTGGCCCTCCGACTACCAGACAGACCCCCGGTCGGCCGGTGATATATCCGTAGACGCTGGCCGCATAGCTGCAGGCTTGCTCGTTGCGAAATGCGATGAATCGAATGCCGAGGTTGATGGCTTCTTCGGCGATCTCCACTACGGGGATGCCGACGATGCCGAAGACGACGGTGACGCCGAGGTCGCGCAGGGACTGGGCGATGATTTTCGCGCCTGTTGCGGTGGGCATGATCGCGATATCTCACAATTTCACATTAATCAAAGACGATGGAAGAATTTCATGGGGGAGGGGGGAGGAGGGCAATGATGTATGTGGTTCAATTAGGCAGATGGAAAGTTGGGGTCGAAAGTGGAGTCGCGGAAGTCGGAGAATGCGGGATGAGGAGAAGATGAATGCTTTCCCGAGGGAACTGACGCAATGGCCCATAATAATAGGCAGATGGAGTATTTAGACATTGGGTGACAATTGACAATTGGAAATTGGAAATTAGAATTTAGGAATTGAATAAGAATGTAGCATGGTAAACAATAAATTCCATATACAGCCATTCATCTATGACATGCACGCATTCTGATCCCATCCCATGGTATCTATTCAAACAGATCAACTGCGAAAAATAATTACATCCGGAAAAAGACGTCCGGAGACGGTCGTCGTGCTATTTAGAATTCAAACTCCTTTCGGAACACATTCACATCCATGCCGGCGACCACCTGGTCCGCCAGATCCCGTCGTCCCATCTGGCTAAACACCCGCCGCAGCGTGTCGTAGAGATTGGTGCTCTGGTTCTGGCTGATGTGGAGCATCCGCTCCAGCTGCTCGTCGTCGATGCCGCCGTCGCCGCCGACGATCTCCCGCGCGCGCTCCCGTCCCTCCTGCTCGACGACGCGGTGCATGGACAGCGCCCCCAGGAGGTGCTGCGCTGCCTCGGGGAAGCAGCCGATGTTGATGCACGACACGCCCAGGTTGTAGCGGGCTCGCACGAAGTTCGGGTTGATGTTCAAGGCCTGTTCGTAGGCTTCGATCGCCTCTTCGGAGCGGCCCGAGTTGGCCAGCGTGGCTCCGAGGCGGTTCCACAGCAGGTGTAGCTGCTCCTGCTGGTTCACCGTGCCGGATTCGGTGGACGCCAGCGCCGCGGAGAAACAGTCGACGGCCTTTTCGTACTCCTCGGCGCAGTAGAAGAGGACGCCCAGGCCGACCTGGACGTCGGGATCCATGTGCTCGCCCGAGGGCGACAGTTGCGCGGCTTGGATGAAGAGATCGGTGACCCGGTCGTGGAGGATCTGTCGATCCGTGAATCCCATGTCGGCGTCGTTCGACAGGTCCTTGGGGTTGATGATCTGGGGGTACTTGATCGAGAGCCATCGCTCCAGGGTCCGGTACGCCGTCGAGTCGTAGCCCTCGTTGGTGTAGGAGACGGCCAGTCCCATGAGCGCATCCATGTTGTTGGGGTCGACCTTCAGCGCCTGTTCCAGCGCCCGGATCGCGGGCAGTTCCTTCTCGTTCTGCGCCTGCGCGGACCCCAGCATGGTCCAGGCCTGGATGTGCTGGGGGTCCTTCTGGACCGCCGCCTCGAAGGCCAACGCCGCCAGGGAAAGGTTGCCGCCGTCGCGCATGATCTTGACGCCCTCCTCGAACGGGTTGTTCACGCCCCGGAAGACGTTGTCTTCCTCGAACATGTAGTCGCCGAGTTGGGGGTCTCGGAAGCGAGAGTTGAGCGACTCAAAGCCGTCCCATTCTCCCAGGTCGCCCATGTGCAGGTTGTCCTTGATCTCGAATTCGGGTTCATCCTCGGCCAGTTTCCTGTTGGTGGCCGTCTCAGCTTCGGCTCTCTGCCACGCGCTCTCAAAGGCGCCGTAATCATTGGGGACTGACCTGTCGAGATCGTTCAGCTCCGCCTCCATCGCCGCGTTGGCCTCGTCATCCAGTTTCTGGTCGCCGGCCGACTCCATCTGGGCAAACTGTGCCTCCCAGTTCTCGTCGTCGAGCTCGACCATGCGGCCCTTGCCCTTGTCCTGGGTGGCGGCCTCCGCGGGTTGCTGCATTCCCATCGGACCGTACTGAGGACGCATCATCCCCATGCCACCCATGCCACCCATCCCCATGTATGCACCCCCCATGCCCATCGGACGCTGGTAGCCAGACATCATCGGCGTCACGGACTCCTGCTGCGGAATGCCCACGCGACTCTGCTGTTGGAAACGGGCGAACTCGGCTGGCGTAAAAGCCGACCCATTGTTCATCATGGGGCCCTGGGAGCCGGCAAAAGCAGACTCCATACGAGCATGCTCACCGCTGTCGAACTCGGCCGCCCAGCCCGGGGAACCCGTCCGCGGAGGGGTGGCCTGGAACTGATCCAATTCCCGTCTCAGGTGCTCCATCGCAAAAGGCTGGGGAGCAGCACCGGGAAGCTGGCCCGGTTGTTGGGCAAATTCATCCATCATCTACAGACAGATATCAACTCGTTAGCCCCGGATGTTTCTTTTCTACCCTGTCCAAGCCGCGGAAGTCTAACCCTGCACACAACTTACCGGATCTTGACCACCCATCATACCCCGAGACCGCATGCTCTCCTGCATGCCCCCCGGACCCCGTCCGACCAGACGATCCCGCTGCAGGGACTTATCATCCTGCACATGCTTTGTAAACTGAGTCAACGGGTTTCCCGCGGTCGAGCACTCAGCGCCACCAAGGAACGACATGTTGTAAACACCCAAAGAGAAGAGACAGCAGATCGTTATATCATAAGAGCGTAATACCTATCTATCATGAGAAGGCAACAACAGAACATGAACCGAGAAGGGAAGAAGGAAAGAGGAGGAGAGAGGACGACGTTCACAAGCGCCAACCCTCCCAAAACGTGGGGTTTCGGCGCCCTAAAGCCGATCGGGAAGACTGGGCGGGTGCCGAGGTTCGCCGAGAGTCACGTGGAGATTACTCATGGTAATTACTCAGCGGAGTGGCTGGTGGGTCTGATGTGGCTGACCGATAAGACCTATCAGTGCTGCGCCACAGATGCCTCCCAAATGGGTTAGACAGCAGGAAAATCATGCAAAATTATTGAGACGCCATGATCGAGTCCTGTTCCTTGCTGCTGGTTTGGTGATTTTGGGATATTGCGGGTTCTTCTATGCTTCGGTGCTATATGAGACGTCGCTATACTTCGTGTTGAAAAATACACACCTCCCCTGGGCCGTCAGCCATTCCCGTGGACGCATCATCTCCTAGCTATATTCAACGTCAATTCCTCATGCAGCAAACGACGACCGAATCGTCGGAAATCAAACGCCTCCACATCACCCCCTTTGATCCCTCTCTCCTCCCGTCCGTTCTCCCCGCGTCTATCCGACCTCTGGCGTCCGAGATTTCCTTCCACTCGATCCCGACCTTTCCTGAAAACAACTACGGCTACGTGAGCCTGCCTGCGATGGAGGCCGACAAGATCAAGAAGAAGCTCAACGGGTCGATCCTCAAGGGGAAGAAGTTCAAGGTGGAGGCTGCCCGACCATCCAAACGGCGCAGGGAGGATGACGGTGGTGAAGCCGTGGAGGAAACTCCCAAGTCCGACAAGAAGTCCAAGAAACGGAAGCCGACAGAGAACGTGGTCGAAGGGTACGAGCTTCCGTCGGATCGGCATGTAAAGAGAGGTTGGACCGAGTCGACGGCTGCCAAAGAGAAACGCCGGACAGAGGAAAAGAGGAAGAAGGGGAAGGGGGAGAAGAAGGCCAAGTCGCAGGCCAAGTCGAAATATACCGAGAAATCCGAGTGTCTGTTCCAGGCCAAGCTTCCTCCGAACCGCGCCTCCATCGGTGAAAAGAAGGACAAGGCGTCCAAAAAGAAGAAGAAGAATAAGGACCCCTTGCAGACCACCGTCCACGAATTCGAAAACACCGTGACATACCCAAGCTTTCTCCGTGCGGAAGGCGAGGATACAGCGCCTGTATCTCAATTTGAGGAAGGGAAGGGCTGGGTCGATGGATCCGGCAATGTCAAAGAGAAACCCAGCGATCGCGTCCGGACAGAACAGCACAAACCCGGACAGTTGCCGGGCGCGAAGGAGAAGCGGCCGTCGCTCAAGCGTGATCAAGGAAAAGCAAAGAAGGGCACGACATCTACTGAATCTACGAGCGAATCGGAAGATTGGACTTCGAGTGACGCATCCTCCAGCTCGTCCGACTCGGAGGATGACGATGACAGCGGATCTTCCAGCGCATCGGAAACCTCCAAGGCTTCTACGGCAGGAAACAAACATCCGGCTGCACAGTCAAATGCCGCAGAGGATGAGGCGAATTCTAGCTCCTCGGAATCCGACTCCGAGACATCAGTGAAATCGAACGAAAGCCCGACAGAACCCGCGAACGAGCCAAGCGCGAGCGAAGTCCACCCACTCGAGGCTCTCTTCAAGCGACCAGCGCCCGGGACAGCCGACAAAGCGCCAGAACCGGAGCCTACTGCACAATTCAGCTTCTTCGGACAAGGGGATGTCGACTCCGATGAGGAAATGGAGGAGACTGCCGGCGCTGTTGAGCCGTCGGAAGCTCCTCAAACCCCATTCACGAAAAAAGATCTCCAAAGTCGGGGCTTGAGAAGCGCCGCCCCAACCCCGGATACAGCCCTAGTCAATCGGAACATCAAGTGGGACTCGGAAGAAAATGACAGTGCCGAGGATGCCAATGCCAGTATTAATACGCCGCTTCGCAAATTCGGGGCCGCGGAAAATGCAGAGTCCGATTTCGCCAAATGGTTCTGGGAGAACCGTGGCGACAACAACCGGGCTTGGAAGAAGCGACGACGAGACGCGGCCAAGGAACAGAGACAACGAGAGAACCGAAGCAAGGGAATGAAAGGGAAATCGTAGGGTTGCGGAGGCAATTCGCATTAGAAACATAGCGGCCATCTGGGGCAGTATATTTAGCTAATAGAGGAAATCTATCAACCATCTCTAGTCAAATCTGCATCGCATGACGTATGACCCAATCTACCCACCCCACAGGAATATACAATGCTACCTCGAGGTTGTTATTGAAAAGAAATCTCCCCAATTCCATTATAGACTGAAGAGCATACATGGTGTATGCGGACGGAGGCAGTCACATGATGCCAAGCACGCATGACGACGGGCGACATGTCTGGAGTCGTCGATCGACACAATTCAACAACCGGAGCGTTTTGGTGATGACAAGTCGAGCTCTCCACCCTTGACACGAATACAGTTTAACCCAAGTGTCGGTGAGGGGGCAGAAACACACATATCCCACCATGGCACGATCCGGCAGCGCCCCCCGTCTCTTCATCCTTTTGCTAGCCTTCCTTGGGTTCGCATCGCTGACCCTCGCAGACTGTAAGTTGACAAAGGCGCACGTCCAGCAGTCACATACATCACACGCAAGACTTGAGTCCCAATTCAACAAGCTGACATGATTGGGCTTTCGCCATTCTAGCTCCCGCATCCTTCTGCAAATGCACGTGTTTCTCCAACAGTACCATTATCCCTCTCGATCAGCCCCGATCCCCGTCGCTAAGCGACGACTTGTATCGCCGGGATATTTTTGACGAACCGACCGATGCGCTGGAGGAGAGGGCGTCTAAATACCGTGCGCTGAGCTGCAATGACTGCACGCGCAAGTTCTGCCTGAGCTACAATCTGCCGACCTGTAAGGGCGCCAAAGAGGACGACGTCGTCACGACTTGCTTCCGTACGAGAAACCTTTCTTTTCGCCCGTCGCGTTGGGTGTGCTTGGTGCGTGGTGTGCTGACGGTTCTATTCGCACAGAGAGAGACTCCAAGAAGGACGAGGCTATCGTTTTCATCTTCATTTTTGCCACGAGTGGTCTCCTGGGCTGGGCCCTGTTCAAACCCTGGGTGGAGAAATATCTGGAGGTAGGTGGTTGTTTGGTCTTGGGGGGTTTGTTGTACTGACGGGTTTACAGGCCGCGCGAGAGCGACGTTCGTATATACCTGTTTCGGAAAATGACGGTCGTTGAATCTGTGGGATGCTGGGCGTTCCTTGGATATTATACAATGGATGGTTGTGGGGTCTTGGATCTTGCTTGTATATCCCATGATACCAAAATATGAATTCAACGGTTACATATTCCAAGGGAGAGAGTCGGATGAGAGATGCCGTCATGATACCTACTTGGTCGTTTTCCTAAACGGTATGTGTCAGTCGATCGCATGATTCCGTCTGTTCACTCCTCTTCGCCATATCTACTACGCTGTCTTCTTGTTTTGCCCCAGCCTGTCCGGATGACATTCTATCCGGGTCTGGGGATGTGGAACCCTCAGTGCAATCACAGAAGGGATACGATGGGTTACATAGTCGTAGACCAAGACGAGGTCCAAGAGCTGGGCTCGTGAACCACCTCATTTTCATCTTGTAGATTCTATCTTTGCTATTGGTATCATTCCATTTAATTAGGTTGTGCCACTACTCCCTACTGAGTCTGATCAGCCATACATGCCCAATTACAATACCCATCTATAAGATCAAACATGGTCTCTTCCTTTCTTCTATCCATTAGTTACCTCCCCTATTCAATCATGGAGGCGATTCAAACGCTACCCTCGCACGAGTACGTCCGGTGTTTGTTCTTTGTTGTACTGCTCTATTGCCCAGAGAGTTACACCGAGTCGCAAACAGTCGCGAGCACTGCTCACATGGAGGTCCCCGCGCAGGACAAGTGCGACAACGGAGTGTCCGATCTTGAAGCCTCGATGGGCCTTTTAGTACTCGGGCCTTGGCAGTAGTATGGAAGACATTACCATATAAAGGCAATCGTGATATAAAGTACAAGGGCGGGTCTGTCTCCGAAACCTTAAGTTGGAACCCCGGAATTGGTTCGGAAAGGGTTTGCCACTGACCGAATCTCACCTATCGCCACCGCTGTTTCTTCATGCTTACCCCTCGTGCCATCAAACTTGGTCGTACCCACCCCTGGATTTGCGATCTGGGATGCAGAAATTTGCGGATACGTGAGAAACTGAGTGGACGAAAGAGGACGACGATCGACGCACCGTGCCTATCCATCACCAACGAGAATCAACAAACGGAATCCCAAGGTCCAGTACGACAAGTTTCAACGGTGAACTCTGAGCGTCTTGGGGGGCTTGCCGTAAGATTCTTGGATAGTTCGAAAGAAGATGATATTAACACCACAGGGAAGAGAAATCGCCTCGAACGACAAATTTCCGATAGCCCAGCTGTCACTCCTAGGTGTGTAAACCCATCCCTGTCGCTAATCGTTACAAGCTAATCTTCATCAGCGATATGTCGCGTCGCGGAGCCCATCGCCTTGACCTCCATCTTCCCATATTCCTGGGTGATGGTCAAGGATATGAACATCGCGGATGGCGCTGATGCCTCGTTCTATGCCGGGATCCTCGTCTCTGCGTTTTCGCTTGCAGAAGCACTCACCGGGATGTTCTGGGGAAGCCTATCCGACCGGGTCGGTCGCAAGCCAGTTCTCCTCTCCGGTTGTTGTGGCACCATACTGTCCCTGCTGGTCGTTGGCTTGGCTTCCAACTTTTGGGTTGCACTCGTCGGTCGTGCCCTGGGGGGTTTCCTTAATGGAAACATTGGTGTCATCCAGACCATGGTTGGAGAATTGGTCAAAAGGCCGGAGCACGAACGTAAGCATGGGCCGCTCCTTTTGTTGTCTCTGGAAGATGGGTTGGAGCTTGTGCTGACTACTAACGAATATAGCCCGTGCCTATGCTATCATGCCGTTTGTCTGGTCAATTGGCACGATCATCGGGCCAGGTACGTTTCCGACGATCCATCTAGACAAGAGAATGACTCGCAGATATTGACTGCTTTGTTTCCTGTAACAGCAATTGGAGGTTTACTCGCTAAACCCACCGAAGGGTTCCCTTCTGTATTCTCCCCCACGGGTCTTTTCGGCAGGTTCCCTTACCTCCTCCCGAACCTGGTCTGTTCCATCTTACTCCTATTTAGCATTATCATCAGCTGTTTCTTCCTTCAAGAGACCCATCCGGATATGCAGCCACGGAGTGTAAAAGAGGAACACGACGACACATCACCGGAGCACCCCCTATTAGCAACTGCAGGCGCTACCGCCAACGCAGGCGCAGACCTGCGAGCCGAATCCTACGGTACCTTCAACCAGGTCCACCTCCAGGAAGACTTAAACTGGACGGTGTATACGGATGGGTCAAAACCGGAGTCGGTTGCACCGAAACAAACCCTGTTTACCACGAGGGTAACCATGCTCATCGTTGCATTGGCAATCTTCACGTACCATTCCATGACCTTTGACCATCTTTTCCCCATCTTTCTCCAGGATAAACGTGTGGAGGACATATCCAGTTTCGCCGGCGGAGTTGGTCTCTCGACCCGAACCGTCGGTCTGATCATGTCAAGCGACGGCATCATCGCCCTCGTCATCCAAGCCGTCATCTTCCCCGTCCTGGCAGAGTACCTGGGGGTCTGGAAGCTATTTGTAGCCGTGACGGCCCTGCAACCCATGACCTACCTCATGGTGCCTTTCCTCGTCTTCCTTCCCGAATCCTACGTGTTCCTAGGGATCTACATCTGTCTGGGCGCGCGTAACATCCTGTCCATCATCGAGTATCCCGTCCTCCTGATCCTGATCAAGCAAGCGAGCCCCTCCGACTCAGTCCTGGGCAAGATCAACGGGTTCTCCGCATCCGCCGGCGCTGCTTCCCGTACCCTCGCCCCGCCAATTGCCGGGTATCTGTACAGCCTTGGTGCAGAGGTGGGGCTCACCGCACTGGCTTGGTGGGGGAGCGCGTTCGTCGCCTTTCTCGGCGCCGCTCAGTTGTGGTTCCTCAAGGAAAAGAGACATACTTTCGTCACGGTGCAGCCGGCTGTGCGCTATCGCTCCATTGGGGGTGAATCTCAGCCCCTTCCCAAAGAAACTGTCCATATTCTTGTGACGGATGCTAGGGCTGACGCCAGTCACGGTCTCATCCAGAATGACAGAATGGTGCATTCATACTAGGACCTAGTGGAAGGACCAGGAATGGATCTCAGGCACTCAACGAGACTGTTTTTGTTTATATGAATTGGAGCGTTCTGCATTTCATTGGCGCAGAGGGAAAGTAGGATAAGGGATAAGGTCAGCTTATTAAATAATAGACATGATATCTATTTGGTGGTCTTCTTGAAACAGTGTCTTAGTTAAATCACAGGATGTATACATCCTATAGTCTCTGTATCATTTACTTTCTGTTTCGTGCCTCCACTTATACTTTCTTGTCTTAATCTATCTCGATCCAAGCCAGACGATATTCCGAGACTTGTTCTCAATCTAGCTGTGTTCAGTTGTCCTACAATCTACAATATTCTGCATTGTCCAGCCGTACTCGAACTTGGATTTGCCAACAAACAATGATTACTATATTCTTCTGCTCCATTACCAGTCTTACTGCTAGTAATAATTGGGTCGGTGAAGTATCTTATATTAAACTTCGAGGACCAGCCGGCACTCCTACTCATGTTCGGGAGCCAGGAAGCGTCTATAAAGGAAGACGATGGCTGACCTCCATGCGGATGTTGACAAACAGATCACGGTGTATAGAAATTAAAACAGAGGAAACAAAAGGAAAACGCATGGAGAACATAGGAGAAAACCCATCCAGTCGAACGCCAGAACCACGCCCAGCCCAGTCCAGGTAATCCATAGGATGCTAATAAATGCGCACAGAGGCATCGGCGTACGTCGATAGAACAGCAATCAGACTAGTAAGCAGCTAACAATTTTGAATAGCTCGCAAGTCGTGATTGTACAAGACGTCCTAGATCGGTAGATCCATCGGCGGCAACGCAGACTTCCTCTATATCTCGGAGGGTCTTGTCGATATACTCGCCCGCAGCACTGAGTTTCAGAATCTGTGCAATGGCACAATGAACCTGAAGGAGCTTGTGCGAGGGTGGGTCGATGTTGAAATCCGGACTGAGATGTAGTTCGCGGGTGATTGGGAACACTGGATCGCGAAGACATGGAATATGTTCGACAGAATCAATCGTGAATACGTGCGGAATGGCGGGGTCTTTCTGTTTAAAATAGATTTCGAAAGCACCGAACGCTCGATGGTGATCTTGTGTTAGCGTCAACGCGTTGTAAGGACTATCAATCTCTGGCCCTGCGATGAGAGGACGTATGTCGGGATCGAACATATCTAAAACACACAACGCAGCTTTTTTCGACTCACACTAAACTTAGAATTAGAAAGAATTAACCACATGCTTTCCCTGTAGATACATACCAATTCTGACGCGGAATCAGCCGTCATGATGGAATGAGGAATTATGTGTGCTACCTCTAAAATGGCGAAATTGGCGTATGGTTCATTCCCCAGAAACCTTCCGTCATCGTCTTTGCTATTCGAGTCTTCCCTGAGTCGTTTACCCCCTTCAACTTTGTCGAACTTTCGAGATATTACACAACGGTGGCGGTCACGCTTAAGGCACATTTTCCGTAGTCTAGAAACACGGTTTTTGGAACATGGGGGTGAATCATGACTTGAGGGCAAAGATACAGGCGTGGGCTGGGGTGTTTTTGCTGATGCCGCCTTGACTACATCGCATTGTAAATTTAGCTCATGCCAGGATAAAGAGACCTCCTCAAGAAGCAGCATTTGCCTCACGTGGTATAAAAAAATTATCCATTAGAAATTCTGCAAAACTGTCGATGGTATGCATGGCTGTGTCTTTTTCTTCCGTGCTCCACGACGAGAAGTGACGAAAGTGGGCGACAGCCTCTGAGACGTCTGGATCTCCTTTCGATAATAATTTCCCGTACATGAAGGCAAAAAAAAACTCAAGAAAATCATCTTTGCGCTGCATGCGATGAAACGATTCGTTGATAAGTATTGCTGGTCTATAACCCCCGGTTGACTCGCGTCCCGACGAGTGGTCGATCAATGTCTCAAACAGGACTCCCGCCATGTGAGCCTCTTCTGGTGTCAAGGCTGGTTTTCGAGGCGGATGTATGAATCCTAACAGAGAAAGCTGATGACGAAAGAGGGGGGCGGCCATTTTGAAGATGAAGTAAGGTCGATTTCTTCGACAGAACTGATGGAAAACGCGAAACAAAACAAGTGGAGGAGGTGGTGGTGGGGGTTGTCGGAAACTAACTGCGGGATCGTCAACTCCCTCTAGAATATGTATGGGGTTTCTGCCAGAGATCTCCGCTCAGGTGACTACGAGCGATACCCAGAATGATCTAGCTTTGTTTACATCCGAGATCCATCCTGGCAACGGCCAAAATAATCAACGTTTGCTTGACCATATCACATCACACCAGGACTTCTCTCATACTCCCCTGGTTATCTTCTTTTGCAAAGTACCTGTGTTTATTGAGACTGGTTGCTGGAATTAATTTTCTGATTCCACGTCCTGGCCATGCCAACGGTTCTCTCTCCTTTGGCGTCTTCGCGCCAAAACTCGCGGACGCAGTCGCCGCGTCTCAGCGAACTGGGTGTGGAGAAGTCTGGAAACGTGGGTGGAAACTACGACGATGAGAACAGTGGCTTCTCGAGTCCGAAGAAGACGGTGGACGATTACACACACACGAACCCTCGGTTGAGCTATGATGCTGCAGATGAGTCCGGGGTCGACCGGGAGCAAATGGACGGGTCTGCGCACACCACTTCGAGTTCCCCTATGTACGATGCCCCCGAGCGAATTAGTGACTTCCAGCCGCTTCGGAACCGTCAACTGTCGGCCGCTACTACTGAACTCTCTGCGACGCCGAGGAAGCGGTCTTATGAAATTGTGCCTGGAGATGGAGTTGTGGACGAGGATACGGATGAGCGCCATAAGAAGGGGAAGGATCTCTCTGAGATTGACATCTATACCGATGAGGAGGCTAGGGCCGCCAATGATCAGGGTTTGGGCATTGCTAGGAGGGATGTCGGCAGCAGTATTCTGGAAGAGAAACATAATGAAGGGATGAGCTCGGTGCTTCAGGGGGGTCACGACGAAGTGTCTGGAGAAAGGGGAACCTCTGACCTACAGGAGAGGGACGACGCCCCAGATGCTGCAATGGACGACTCGTACGACGCTATGGAAGACACCCGTCTCAGCACCTTTTCCGCCGTTCCAAATGTCGACATGACTTGTTTTGCGGACTTGAAGAGAAACTCTCCGATTAAAGGCGCACCTCTTCCCAAGAGCCCTAGCAGAGCCGACGTCTCTGGGTGTTCTACTCCGCCGAGAAGGTCGCCGCAGAAAAGCACCCTCCTCGATTTCAGCTCTCCTGGTGCCTCGCCCACTCCCAGGAAGAGAGAACCAAGAGATACTGAACGGGGGAATGGGACCCCAAACCTCCTTGATCTCACAGACCAGCTCGACCTCTTCCCGCGTAGGCGGTATAGCGTTCAGAAAGAACGGTACTCCCCCTCGCGGAGGTCACCATTGCGGACCGTCCGCGAGTCACTTCGATCCCCTGCCAAGATCTCGCTGCTTGACTTTGACATTCCCGCTGCCCCGACGCCCCGATCGATCCCGACGGTGACGCCTCGCGAGTTGGAGTCGCTGAAGTCGGGGTTTATGTCGGAAATTTCGTCCCTCAAGGCCACCCTCAGCGGCAAGGAAGCCGAGGTAGCCAGTCTGAAGCAGGCCATTGCCGATGCGGAACGACGCGTCGGCGAAGCGTTGGAGGAGGTTCGCAACGAAGCTGCCCGCAAGGAGGCGCTAGAGATTGACCAGGCCGAGTGGCAGCGACGGGGCCAAGAGATGGAGGATGTTCTCCGGAGCGTCCGGGCAGAGATCGTCGAGGGCGAACAAGAGAAGGAGAGACTGCTGAAGAGGGTGGAAGAAGCGGAGAAGAGCAGAGACCAGCTCGAGAGCCGAGTGGTTGAGCTCGAGACCCAGCTGACTGCCGCCCGCAAATCCGCACCGAGCGATGTGGGCAGCTCTGAGCGCAGCCGAACCGCGGAGGAGACTGCGAATGAGGTGCAGGACGCCGTGGAGAAGGTCGCCCGCGAGCTCCACACGCTGTACAAGAGCAAGCACGAGACCAAGGTAGCCGCGTTGAAGAAGAGCTACGAGGCACGCTGGGAGAAGCGGGTGCGCGAGGCGGAGAACAAGTTCAAGACCGCGACGGAAGAAAACGAGCGCTTGAAGGTCGAGCGCGATCAGGCGATGACCGAGGCCGCGCGACCCGACTCCAGCTTGCTTGTGCACGAGAAGGACGAGCACGAGGCGGAGAAGCGCGTGCTCGAGGCCCAGATCAAAGGACTCCAGCAAGAAATGGCGGCGCTCAAGGACGACGGCGAGCGGGTGCGCATGGAACTGAAGATGGAGCGGGCGGAGAAGGGCGAACTGGTGGCCGCCGTGGACGAATGGCTCTCCATTCAAGCGCAGCAACAGCAAGCTCCCGCTCCGAGCGAGACCCAATCCCCTCCCTCCCGCGAGGTCGAATCCCCCGAGCCCGCCGAGAGCGAGCCTGCCGCGGAGGCGCCTCGACGGAGCGTCAGCCGCGGGGGACCCAGTGGGATCCGACTCCCCAGCGCGGGCGTCACCCCGGGCGGGGAGAAGAGGGTGCCGAACAAGATCCCCACGCCGGGCCACCGCCACGCTCGCGGGAACAGCGGCGGCAAGTCGGGGATCGCGGTGTTTACGCCGGGACGGACGGGCATTATGGGGTCGATCGAGCGGATGGGGCGTGGTGCTTGATGGGGGGGGGGGGGGGAATCGACGATGAACGTTTTATGATTTGATGTTGCGGCGTTTTCTTTGACGAGTTATGTACATGTGTTTCTTCATATGGGTTTGTTGTGTTCAGGGGATGGAATTGACCATTCCATTCATATTCATTATTCCATTGAGATATCCTACCTACAACATGGTGATTTTGTCCGACGATCCTCCAGAAACTGGTCTAATTTTTTCTTTCTTTCGTATCCTTCCATGATGGATTGGTAGATAGATAAGAAGTATGATAAATTCAAAGTCCCACATTGGACAGCCCCCACGACAAGGATGAGCCGAGCGAGAATAACCGGATCTATTTCCTTTCTGGTGGTGAGGGGGAGTCGGGTTACCGCCGATGTCAACTTGACATCGGACCGTAGACTCCGTTTTGCCCCTCCCCCCCCCCGCACGCTCAGACAGATGTGCGGCAGTGGGGAAAAAAACAAAAAGGAAAAAAGAAAGAAAAAGAAAAAGAAAAAGAAAAAGGACAGCAAGTGCATGCATGGATGTTGCGGGGATTTTCTTTTTCAACCACTGCGTAGTGGATGGATTGATAGGTAGGTAGGTAGGTAGGTAATTGGTTCATGCAGCTAGCTACTAAGTCTGGTCATGCTGCTGCTAGGGGATAGATAGGTAGGTAATGAATGCATGGACCTGTCTTTCTTTTTGGTCTTGCTTTTCTGGATGGGGAAGTTGGTGCCGTGTTTCGAGTTGTACTTGGTAGGATTTTTGTATAGTACCTATAGTATGGTTTAGTATAGTAGTATAGTAGTATAGTAGTATAGTAGTATAGTAGTATAGTAGTATAGTAGTATAGTAGTATAGTAGTATAGCAGTATAGTATAGCGAGATCTGTTAAGATGAATGTCTCTCCTCGTCTTACTCGAGATACGAGATACAAATAGTATGAGGACATGAACCCATTGATTGATTGATTGATTATTGATTGACTCATTGGATCATCTAGAACATTATTCATTCGTATTGCCTCCTGAGGGATATACCTACCTAACCTACTAGTTAGTGTCCATTCAGCCAAGAACCGTCTCGATCTGGGGCCGTTCCGTCCGGGGAGATTGGTTGGGTTGGGTTGGGTTGGGGTTGGGACGTGGCTTGGTTTATTAAATCCCTCTATGGAGGATTTGGGGATGATTCATATTCATCTAGACTGGGTCGATTCGTTTGAGGGCATACCTATCTGGTAGGTATATGTGTGTGCCAAGACAGGCACTGACTCCATTCTAGTCCCGCTTGAGTATCCGTCTATGCCGTCCTGATTGGTCTTGGTATGTATTCTGTGTCCTGCTTTTAGGTAAGTAAATGGAATATCTTAGTAGCTTCCGTGTTGGTGGGTGTTGGTTTGAGTTTTTTGTTTTCGGTTTGATTGTGATTTTCCTTGTTATTATTGTATGGATTTCATTGTCTATTCAGCTATTTCTTTCCATTGTTCGATTGTTGATTTGCAGACACCTTGGTGACAGAAGTAAGGAGGGAGAAGTTATTCTCCGATACCGGAGTGGACCACAGACCATGACGACATCATGCATACCTGACTCAGCAGCACTATCGTCCGTATTTACCATTAATACTGAGTATAGGGAGTATTATTCTCCGCAGACTTTCCATCCTCTGGTTGATTTGATCGTCATCTTCCCCAATCCTCCGGAATTCGCCAGTATCGACGCAAGCTAGGACGGAATCTGGACCGCTCGTTGACTTCCCGGCTTTCTGATTGGGTTGGTCTTGGGCTTGTGCATTGGCCATGTCGTTATGCCGATGCTGTGGACTGAGCTTCTGGATTGGGATCGTCCGGTGTCGGCACTTTGATAATTCTCAGGATGCAAGGTTTCCTCAGGTATTCAATTCAATTCACATGGAAGGCTTTATCGATTCAATATGATCATTATTTATTATTTATTTATTTTGTCTTTAATTCAATCTGCGCACATCAAAATAGTTCAATAGTAAATAGACTTTGTATGTTGCGATCACGATTACAATACTCCAAACTCCACCAATCCACACGCAACATTCCTCTTGAGCTTCCAAAAGGAAACAACACCAAGAATCATGGATCATGGGGAAAGATAATGTGGCGGTTTGACATCAACAGCCAGAGTGGGAATGAGTGGAAGTGAGCGGGTGCAGGCGGTCCGATGCCGTCGGCGAAAAAAATGACTCTCCTTAGTCCTGCCGATGAGCCGCGGGGAAGCCATCGTTTCCGCTGCAAGCCGCATGGATCAAGATGGAAGGAAATCGATCTTTGGTATTATGATTTTACGCGCTGTGTCAGACTTCGTAACACAAATTATAAAAAATAATAAATAAATAAATAGAACTAGAAAAAATCCATCGGTCACACGGACAAAAGTGACGTTCCAGATGTAGCGGATTAATTGGAGACAGTGTACCTTAGTACCTGGATATGGATGGATCTTCTGGCCCATCCGCATCGCTCTGGTCCGACTCAGCTGCATGCTGGCGTCTGCAGGTCTAACGGGTTGCCGGTCTGGTTACCTAGTATTGGATTCTCCTCCCTTGTAGTATTCTCCCTTGTTAGGATTGATTAGTCGGGGAAGAGAACGGGCGGTCATGACGATCGTTCGGATTCGCTGCCTATCTGGTTTCCTCTTCCGCTCTAGGTATTGGCGCTACTGTGGTCCGTTAGTATCCATGACCAGCCGATTGATTGAGAAAGAATGATCAATCCACAACGATCGTAAGAATGACCCCTGGTCAGCATAGAAGATGGGTGTAGTATACGTTGACCAGACAGGGTTCGTCATCGATGTGGACGGTCGTGGTCTTATCGGAGGAGAACCGGTACCTGTCTGGCCGTATTAGTATGGACGGCGGACCTCGGTTCATCGGAGATGAGTCAGCTCTTTTTCTGTTCCCCATTGATTGTCGACCCCCGGAGTCAGCAGTCAGTGGCTCGAGGGACTAGACTGTAGACTCCCATCCTGGCACGGTCGATCGTAGGTACTAAGGTAGGTAGCTCGGACAGTAGCCACATTAGCCACCTATTCATTCAAAGTCATATTATTCATATCATTCATATTATTCATATCATTCATATTATTCATATTATTCATATTATTCATATTATTTCTATTATTTCTATTTATTAATTGAATATTATTCCATAATTGATTACGTGATAAATTCCTTTTAAAAAGAAAAAGAGAAAAAAAAAAAAAAGAAAAGGGGAATTGGAAGACAAATCCAAATGCATGGGGTAGAAAACTTCCATCCATCCACCCACTAAACCCCCCTGGGTAATCTCACCCTGGCACAACCACACTAGGCTGAACGGGGTCTTTCCTAAATGACGCACAATTGAAGGTTTTCCTCCACAGTGCCGTGGATGGCAGGATTCATTCCATCATTTTCTGACTAAGAATCCCCCGATACCGAAACGGGTTACAAGGTACGCGACGCCCACTCGATCTCATTGGCTGGGGCCAGTTAGTGGCGGCATTGCTAGTCACGTGACCGGGCCGAGATGGATGCGAGCGTCCCTGTGACTAAACTTACCCCGTGGATGAAGTGGGGCGGTCCATCCATCCGATATACGATTCTCTTCTCGATGGGATATGGGATTGAGACGGAGAGAAACTTGACCGGCACGTGGAGTCGGTATTGTAAACCGCGGTTTTCAACTGGCTCAGTTCCGGTGCCGACCCGCCGAACTTCTTACTGGAAGGACCTGGGTCAGGTGGAATATTATACTCATACTCAGGATTCTGTATAATCAATCGATGTCCTAACCTCAATCGTCATAGACCGGGTATCCTACACTACTCTTTTTTTTTTCTCTGAAAATAATCGAAGAAAAAAAGGGAAAAAAAAGAAGAAGAAGAAGAAGAAGACGTAGAATAAAATAAATAATTAAATTTCTACCCCACTATCCATCCCATCCAGTTTAGCGTCAACCACTCCATCCCCATGGCTGGCATACCAGTCGCAGCCACTCCCAATGGGATCTCCCCTTCCCAACCCGGTATGGCGTCCCCGGTGACCTTTGATCCTCTTTTGATTTGATTGAATCATTCTCGACGTCCTGAACGGAGTCGTGTGCTGCTCATGTCTGTCTGGGGGAGGCAACATTTGCGAGTGGATCTGGGGGGTGGAGGGTGCTCATCATCATCCCCAACGCCCACACCTCCTCCTCCTCACTGACTCCTGCTCCTTGACCGACTCCGTACTAGTACCTACTTAAACACTGGTTCTCCCCCGGTCCCCCAGACCTGGTCTTGATTTTCGTCCGTTGGACGGGGTATAAAAAATCATTTTTTTTAAAAAAGATATAAAAAAAAATAAAGGGACATTTTATATTCAAGGGTGCTTACAAAAAAAAAATAAAATAAAAAGGAAGGACATTCACGACACATATCCACCAACGATATTCACCAACAGAAAAAAAGGAAGAAAAAAAAAAAAAAAAAGAACCTCGTGCTCCATGATATCTGCACAATAAAAACGAATTATAATCCAGACACATCTCCACTCTTCCTCGTCGCAAGCACATCACCTTGACTGGACCTTCTTCATTCCTCCTCCTTCTTTAACTCTTTTAACTCCCTACTCTTACCATTCTACGCGCCTCATCGATCTCATATTTCCTCCCCACCCATCCCCGGCCTCCACCTCTATCACCAGCCGATTTCGATCTACTACAGCAACTATTCCCTCACACACATGATCCTGGTCTCCTGACAATCGCCCTGAACGATGACTACTCTCGCACCAACGACGGCGTCGCCACCGTCGCCGTCGGCGAACCACTCCCTCGACACCGATGCGAAGGGGAAGCGCAAGGCCTCCACAGCCGGCATCTCGGCCAATTCCCGACCTGTAAAACGGCGGGCGTCCAAGGCGTGCTGTTGTTGCCGCGCGCGCAAGGTTCGCTGTGACGTGGTGGAAAATGGCTCCCCCTGTACGAACTGCCGGCTGGATCAGGTAGAATGTGTGGTGACGGAGAGCAAGAGAAGAAAGTTCGTCTGCCCTCTTCGCCACCGCAATCAATCAGAGAAAACAAAAAGTATAGAAAAAGTGAGGTCCTGAGGCTAACAATGGCTGCTGTGTAGGAAATCACGTGTCGAGGTGGACGGCGTCAATCTGAACCAACATCAACATCAACACTCCCAATCGCCCGCGGAGCTCCCCGATGACAGCAGCATCCACCTTCTGAGAAGGCTCAGCGAATGCAATGGTCTCCCAGACGTCGCCCCGGCTTCCCCGTCGCTGCGATCCGTCGACTTGGATCAGGGGCAGCACATGCCTCATCTCCTCTACCAGAATCAGACCGGTAGGATCGCCTCGAGTGACCGGTATCGCCGACACATGGCGCCCAACCCGGCCGTCCCGGCCACCATGCCGCTGCATCATGTCACCTCGCAGATCCAGCAATTACTTGACCCGTCCTTTGGCAATCCGCAATCGGGCGGTGTCATCCTTCCCGACTATATCCGCGGTCTCCCCCCGCGGTTGCAGAAGGAGGACATCGACTATCTCGCCATGAAAGGTGCTCTGACGGTGCCGGACATGGGGCTGCGCAACGAGCTGTTGAAGGCCTACATCCACTATGTGCATACGTACATGCCCCTGCTCGACCTCGAGGATTTCCTGCAGACCATCGCCCAGAATGACGGCATCCGTCGCATGAGTCTCCTCCTCTTCCAGGCGGTCATGTTTGCGGGGACCGCGTTTGTCGATCTGCGCCATCTCCAGGCCGCCGGCTACGGCTCCCGAAAATCGGCCCGCAAGGCCTTCTTCCAACGCGCGCGCCTGCTGTATGACTTCGACTACGAAGTGGACCGCATCTCGCTCGTCCAGTCGCTCCTGCTGATGACCTATTGGTACGAGACCCCCGACGACCAGAAGGACACCTGGCACTGGATGGGCGTCAGCCTGTCCCTGGCCCACACCATCGGCCTGCACCGCGACCCCGCCAACTCGCGGATGGATGCCCGCCGCCAGCGCATGTGGAAACGCATCTGGTGGAGCACCTACACGCGCGATCGTCTGATCGCGCTGGGCATGCGCCGTCCCATGCGGGTCAAGGACGACGACTGCGACGTGCCCATGCTGACCCTGGACGATTTCGAGTTCCAACCGTTCTCGCCCGAGGTCGTGAGCATGGTGGGCGATTCGGAGATCCTCCGGAGCACGACTCACCAGAAGGAGCTCGCCCTGATGTTCATCGAGAAGGCGAAACTCTGTCTGTGCGTCAGCCACGTTCTGTCCGCCCAGTATTCGGTCTTGAGCCATAAATTCGGCGGCACGATGGAGACGACCATGATGCTCGTCCCCAAGAAGTCGGCCGCGGAGACGTTCGAGGTGCGCCGGTGCGACCAGGAGCTGGAAGACTGGCTGGCCAATCTTCCGGCCGACATCCGGTATACGCCGGCCGCGCCCGCGAAACTCAGCGAGGCGCAGGAAGTCCTGCACTCACACCGGGCCCTGCTCAAGATGGTGTACTTGACGACGTCCAGTGCGCTCCACCGTCCGCAGGTGCTCCCGGCGATCCCGTTCCCCTCGATGGACACGGAGCTGCAGGATATCTCCCGGAACAAGGTCCGCTTCGCCGCGGTCGAGATCACCAACATCGCCCAGGACCTGCACCGTCTCGACCTGACCCGATATTTCCCAACCACGGGCGTCACCGTGCTTCTCCCCGCCGTCATCATCCACCTCCTCGACATCAAATCCAGCGATCCCAACATCCGCATGACGAGCCTTCAGCGCTTCTACCAGTGCATGCGCATCCTCCAACGCCTGCGCGAAATCTACGCCTCCGCCGACTTTGCCACCTCCTTCCTGGAGGCGGCCATCCGCAAGGCCGGCATCCAACTCACCGTCTCGCCCCAGGAGATGCAGGCGCGTGCGAGCCACCACCCCGACCCGCGGTCGCGCCTCAGCACTCTCACCCCGCCGCCCGACTCCCTCGCCCAGAAGATTCCGGACCTCACCTATCCCAAGCCCACCGGCACGGGGGTTGCCGGTCGGCTCGCCGAAGAGGGCCCGCCGGCCTTGTTCGCCTCGACACCGCCCCCGTCCGACGGCAGCGAGAACGGGAGCACCAACAACCTCAACCCGAGTTATCACCAAGACGCGTTGAGCATCCCCAACCTGGACTCCGAACTGAGCCTCAGCGAACTCATGGATCTGGCCAACGACGCCGAGGTAACGCAGAACGACTTCGACGCTCTGATCAACTTCGACGACGCCGGCGCCGACTTCTTCTCCGCCGACGACCACCAGGGCGGCAACAACCCCAACGCCAAAGGGTTGAACGGGTTCGGATTGGGATCCATGAACAACGTCCCCAACATGATGGAGTTTGACCCGGAGAACAAGACGCAGACGCCGTTGACGGGAGACCGCCCGACGTCCACGTTAGGCGTCCCCAGCGAAGCCCCACCGCAGCCCGAGGGCAACGGTCTCACCACCGACCTGGACACCGATCTGGGTCTCAACCTGTAACGCAACGCCCGGACCGCCACGATTTTCATTTCTCTCTTCTTCATTTTTTCTTGTGACACTATTATATCATATTGTATTACCAGGCGACTGTTATCTTTTTTTTTCCCCGTTATTATTTCATTTTTCATTTCAAACAGCAATCGCTGATCCATTTGGAGAGCGAAAAGAAAAAACAGGGCCAGGGCATGAATTCGGAATATTTGATGACTGTTTTTTTTATTATATTTTGTGTTTTGTTATTTCTGGGATGGCCTATGATTCCCTGTTGATTCCGAATTGGACAACGAGAACGGCGATCATGTATATAGAAGGTATTACCAAAAAAGGAATCATGAGATGAAGAATATGAACGACTTTTGATAATGACTTTCGCTTTCTTTTTCCTTCTATTTTATCATTGATGTATGGGAAGAACGGTGTGCGAGGATTGGACCAGCGGATGGGGTTTACATATTTATCTGCTATCTACCTATATATGTATGTATGGTGAGGTGGCGGAAGAGCGACTTCATATAGTCTGTCATAGCTCTATAGATGATTCCAACTATAATCTATATTACATGTGCATATCATGTGAATTCGCTGGCAAGCCTTGATCTATAATTACCTACCTACCTACTTACCGCTCCCTTCAGCATGAGTGATAATGAGAGCAGTGACTGGTCTTGTCGAAGTTACGTGTTGACGAAACAGTAGTGAATACTGATTGACTGGGTACTTACTTGCCTTGAAACCTGGTCTTTTTTTTTTTTTTAGAGAGAGAGATCTAGACTTGTCGCACACTGCAGCGTCTCGCAACCACCCGCACTGATGATGCATTATTGCATGGTTATAGGGGACAGCAGCAGCAGGTGCAGTCAGCGGTGTTGGACAGCTGCCGTCGATGCTCTTCTCTTTTCATCGCTTAATGACACCGACATGTGGACAAGCTGTAGGCTACTTCGCGTCGTCTATCAGATCGGTTATGTCACCTCGTTCGTCTCTTGCACGACTGCTTACTATGGATGCGTGGGCGTTGTGGTCTCGGAAAGTCTGGACTAGAAGCCAGTCGATTGTTGATTCCCAGCCAACAGGACGGAGAATCCGTCGGCTTTGATGGTAGTGTTTGTCACGGTTTAGACGGCACAACACGAGGAATGGGCTGCGAGATCGATAGCCATTGGGTGATTTCAGACGTCTTTTTCCCCTCAGTGTTGGGACGGGTTCAGTTAACTGTCTTTTCTCAACGGTTATCCCAGCTGGAAAGGCTAAATGGTGGAGAAGTTGGAGAAGTACTTTGTTTGCATAATGCAACCGAGCACGAGGCCAACACGAGGACAAGCGCATTGGATAGCCTTGCTGGGTAAGTATTGGAGGGAGACAGACAGCGTCGCTGGAGAAGTGCGTTGGTCAATAAGTGGAGTTTTGTTTTTGGGACAATTGTTGGCTGAACGTGAGTCGACTGGGAAATTCTCTCATCTCACGCGTGACCTCGTCTTCTTCATCTTCTCTCCTCCTCGCTCTCACTTTCTTCTCTTCTTCCCTCTCCTCTCTCCACACGACTCCGCGTGTGGAGACACGTTCAATCACCGTCCGGATCAGCTAGTTTATGGGTCTTATCCAACATCCGTCTTGCCCCTTTAGTTCTTGAACAAACTTCGCCCTTATCCCCGAGTCAGAATGCGAACAAATAACGACATGGGCCTGTCAATCTCCGCCCGTGCTACCCCCTACCAAGTGGCCCGCCTAACGATAGCGGTGCGCAATATACTAGTCCATTCCGGCCATCTGATTTGATCAGATTCAGACACTATCCCGGCAGACAGGGTGCTGATGCGTTCGACGCACTAGTCTCCCCCACACTTATAGTGCTAGCCTTCGGAGTTAAGATTCGGTGGTACACGATAGGGATAGATCATCGTCGTCGGGGTTCGGACATCGACAACCCACCCCTCAAGTCAGGGATTATGATTGCGCCAATGCTACCTTGTTATCGTGCGACCAGCACACAAAGCTCCGTCGGCAGTCGTGCGATCGAAGAAAGGGCCTTGTCCGGTGTTTTCCCACCGCTCCCCCCCCCCACTCTAGCGTGGGCTGCGGGTTTGATACACATTGTCGTACAGAGAGCGTCGAGTATAAAATCCTCTCTTTCCCCTGGTTTGGGAGCTGAGTGGGTCGTCGCTTATCAAGGAGATTCTCACTGCTTACTCTCTATCCCCTGAAGCCATGCGCGCTTCTCAGTTACTGTCTCTGCTGCCATTGGCCGCCGGCGGCTGGGCCTCGACTGCTGGTCGACGGTCGTCGCTCTTGGGACGCCAATTACCCGAAGATCCTTCCGGTGTGAAGTCGATCCAGACGCCTAACAATGTCACAATTCGATACAAAGAACCGGGCAAGGACGGTGTCTGTGAGACCACGCCTGGCGTCAAATCGTACTCGGGATATGTCGACCTGTCTCCGGATTCGCATACTTTCTTCTGGTTCTTCGAGGCCCGTCATGATCCTCAGAATGCGCCCATCACGCTCTGGCTGAATGGTGGTCCGGGAAGTGACTCGTTGATCGGGTTATTCCAGGGTAGGTGTGGCCATATCTACGGGTTGTGGCTAAAAAGATACTGACTGTTTTTGCTACAGAGCTGGGTCCCTGCCAGATCAATGAGAAGATTGAGTCCTACGTCAACCCCCACTCGTGGAGCGAAGTCTCCAACATGCTCTTTTTGTCGCAGCCGCTGGGCGTTGGTCGGTATTTCCAGTCCCTGTTATTTTAAGCATATATTGACGAAGCGATTGTAGGCTTTTCGTATAGCGACACAGAGGCTGGATCCCTGAACCCATTTACCGGTGTCGTTGAGAATGAGAAGTTCGATGGAGTCCAGGGCCGCTACCCCATCATCAACGCCACTAAGATTTGTAACTCTTCCCCTTGACCATGTGCGATTCAAGATCTCCCCCTAACGAGCGATAGCTACAACGGATCTCGCGGCCCATGCCACATGGGAAGTACTGCAGGGCTTCCTGGGCGGCTTGCCGCAGTTGGATTCCAAGATCAAGTCCAAGGAGTTCAGCCTGTGGACGGAAAGCTATGGAGGGTGAGTGTCCGACGTTACAAAAGCATCAGGAATACCGGCTAACCATGTTTCTTCAGGCACTATGGACCAGCGGTGAGCAAGTCTTGATCCAACCGTTCGGAGGCCCAAAGCTAATAGGGGTAGTTCTTCAACCATTTCCGAAAGGAAAACGAGAAGATCGCCAAAGGAACCGTGGACGGTATCCACCTCGAATTCAACTCTCTGGGAATCATCAACGGCATTATCGACGAAGCCATCCAGGTATGATCTTCACACTAGCTAGCTAGATGTTTGCCACTGGTACTGATATCGGCAGGCCCCCCACTATCCTGAGTTTGCGAACAAGAATACCTATGGTATCAAGGCCGTGAGTTGCCTTAATTTTAATCCGTTAGGGCAATACTGATCCATGACAGTTGAACGATACCGTGTACAACTACATGAAATTCGCGAATGAAATGCAGAATGGATGCCAGGATCAGGTGGCCATGTGTAAACAGACGAACAGAACTTCGCTGGCAGACTTTGCCATTTGCGCTGAGGCGGCCGACATGTGCAGGGACAATGTTGGTGAGTGGTCCATTCCCCAGTGCATATATACGGAACACGCGCGAAATCAGACATCAGAAAGGAAGAGAAAGAAAAGAACGATTCTGACCAACCTAAACAGAGGGCCCCTACTACCAATACAGTGGCCGTGGTGTCTACGACATCCGACACCCAGCCGACGTAAGCACCCAAAAGCCATCAAGCTCCATACATATCTCCTAACTAACAAAAAAACAGGACCCAACCCCCCCACCCTACTACGAAGACTACCTCAAAAAAGACAGCGTCATGAACGCCATCGGCGTCAACATCAACTACACCCAATCCAGCAGCGAAGTCTACTACGCCTTCCAACAAACCGGCGACTTCGTCTGGCCCAACTTCATCGACGACCTCGAAGAACTCCTCCGCCTCCCCGTCCGCATCTCCCTCATCTACGGCGACGCAGACTACATCTGCAACTGGTTCGGCGGCGAAGCCGTCTCCCTCGCCATGAACTACACCCACAGCGCTGAGTTCCGCTCCGCCGGCTACACGCCCCTCCTCGTCGACGGCGTCGAGTACGGCGAGACCCGCGAGTACGGAAACTTCTCCTTCACCCGCGTCTACCAGGCCGGCCACGAAGTCCCGTACTACCAGCCCGTTGCGTCGCTCCAGCTCTTCAACCGCACCCTCTTCGGCTGGGACATCGCCCAGGGTGTCACCCCGATCTGGGAGGGGTACAAGACGAATGGGACGGCGAGGGCGACGCATACGGAGTCGTCTGTGCCGCTCCCGCCGGCGACTTCGAGTGCGAGTGTTCGTCGCTGACTTGACTTGAATTCTTCTTCCCGCCTGTGACTTGTTCACGTTCGTCCGGAGGTTTTGCTCGGATGATGCCTTCGGTGCGGTGTTAATGAATGGCATGGTGGCTAGCAAATATCCAGGATGCACCGGGGTGCTCATAACAAAGGAAGAAAAAAGAAGGGAAGGCAAATATAAAGAGAAGAGAAGGAAAATATTAAACCTGCCACCAACCGGCCTTGGCGGATCCCCAAGTCCCTGTATACTTACTGCTAATATGGATAATGGGATGTGCTACGCGGTCACATGTATATAAGATATAAGCTACTTATTTACAATGGTTAAGAGATGGATGGATATGCATACTGGTAACTTCACTCCATCATATTATTTATGTATTTGCTGATCGTAATTCCCACCTCATGGGCGTCTCAGACGACCAGAGAGGCATAATACGTGATTATGTGACATCTGATTATGTACAAAGGCACTGAACTTTTTGCATCCATACCACACCGGACGACGAGTCCATCCACCTTCTGATAGATATAAGTAAGAAACTCGGATCAAGTCCCCGCATGCGGGAACACTCATACCAAAGTCATTCATACAGAAATCATTGCGTCACAGACACGCGTTTCTCGTCCCTTTTCACAGCTGGCTGTTGATCCTGTAGGGCGATATCGCCGCCAATGTCCTGCGGGGTCTCGTCGGAGAATCGGAGATCGTCTTCCACGTCTGTGTGTTCTTTGATTTTGAAGAGGATCACCGGAGAGGCGATCAGGAGGCTCCCGACGAGGAGGCCCCAGCAGGATGCAAACTCCGTCATGAACGGTGCGCCCTGGGCGTCCATGCTGTGGGAACCGGTTTGTTAGCAAGTCGCTCATGTCTTTTGGGACTGTGTCTAGCAACGTACCGCCACATGCCAGCCGCTCCGGCGGACTGGATCCCTTTGTAGAAACCCGCGAAATTGGCCAGCTTACGGCCGTTGTTGCTGAGGGATCCCATAAACCTGCAATTCGTAGAGCGTATTAATATGCGAGCTAGATGCGGGAATGTGATACTGACCAATATGTACAAGTCTGAAAGGCAGCGTCATAAAAACCGTAGAATATGTAAAGGAACATGGGACCGACGTAACCGCTGTCGGTCCAATCCTTCGTAGCCTTCACCGTCTCGCGGGTATAGCCCTTCTGGAAGGCATACCCCCCGCCCCATGTGCCCATGGTGATGGCAAGCAGAAGAAAGAGGTTGAGTTTAGCTCGCATGGGGCGCGACAGCCATTTCAAATCCAGAGTTTGGCCGAAAAACATCGCACCGACCATTTGCATCAGCCAATAGAGGAGACTGTTCAGAGAGCGTGTACGGATGTCGAAATAAGCGCCGTTGACGCTGTTGAAGTGGTAAGCATAGAACCAGTTGCTGGCCAGGAACATCGGAAATAATAGCACGATGTAATAGTCGGAGCGCAGGGTTTCGTAAAGACCCAGCAACTCGGACTTCCAGGTGGGATTCTTCATGACGATGACACGCGATCCATCCTTGCGCATGATGTACTTGGAATCTGCGAGAATCCAGGCAAGGACAAACCCTATCGCCATGAGAATTAAAAAGGCGATGTAAGTACCGTCATTGACGGTGCCGCTATTGGAGTGCAGATTCTGGCCAAGAGGGACCTGTACGCGACGGGAAAAATAAGATCAGCAGGCCACTCATCTTCCGGCCTTTTTACAAACGGATGGGAAGAATAAATAAATAACAAAAAAAAAAAGGTATCACTCACCAAACTTCCAATCACGCCGCCTAGGTTGAAAATAACCCAGAAGACTGAGATGAACTTCCCCTTTTCCTGCTCGGTCGGGTAACTCATCATGACCGCCCCCTGGGCACACCACAACAGACCACCGCAGACACCCAGGAGGGCACCTGCAAAAATCAAAAAGCCGGCATTATGGTTGTGGTTATAGGACAGGAGTGATGCCACATAAAGAAAATAGCCAAAACCACCGATGGAGAGGGTCATGCGGAGGCCGATGCGGTTGGCAATAGACCCAGCAAAAAAGCCCACTACGGCAAAAGTGCTATACAGGGCCGTGTTGGCGTTGTTCACATCAGTTTTGTCGAGCTGACCGGCACCTCCCAGCCCACTGACGGCATTGAACATGCCCGGGCAGAGGAAACACACAAAGGAGACCAGGACCAATTGAGTTTCTGGAGAGGCAAACCATGGGAATGTCCAGGGGCCGAGTTTGATTGGCTTGTACATCCACGGCTTGCCGGTGACCGCGCTGTCCTGTCTACCCGTCTCGACATCGGACGTGCTTGTGGGAATTCCACTTCCCTTTTCCGATCGTGGATCACTCTCGCTGGTCGAGTTCGCCATGGCGTGGAATCTTAAAAGGGGGGTTTCGGATCAAATAGAGAAGGGGCGGGAAGAAGTTTTAAATTGACAACCCCGACCGGATGACACCAGGGCTCCACCGTCGATAAGAATCGTGCAGAGTGGGACGTAAGGGTATCGGCCACTGGAATGTTTTGTACACCGATGATATAAATCCGGGGTAAGACAAGGGGGAGGGAGAAATAAGGAGGGGGACAACGCGAAACAAATAAGTCAAGAGGAAAGTCAACGCTCTGAAATGACGTCTGGTGGATATATTCGATCCGTAGTTTTATCCTTCGTCCCTTCTTCCTTTTTCTTCCCCCTCTGGGATATTCAACTCCCACATCGAGGGTAGAAACTTTGGGAGAGGAGGAGTAAGTAGCAATCAGCAAGGAGAAAGTAGCATCCAGCCAAGTCGATTGAGCCACGGGTGGATCCTTCCCAACTACTACAGCAGCCAACTGCTCGAGGACGAGGAACCAAGCAACAGCGATGAGATAAGGCGAGCGCCACAAACGAACTTTCCTTATCTTTGGGTCTTGGAGAAGGTTGCGTTCTGGCTGGGGGGAGGTGTCTATAGGCTATAACCCCGGTCGACCCACCGCTTCGAGGGGCCTAAGTTGCAACACCCAACGTACGATTGAACGGTAGTTCAATAAGAACGCGAGGAGCCGGGATGCGGTCCACACCACCCATGGGGTTGACTCCAGACCTCGGTGGAACTGGAAGGTAGAATCCGGAGACCGACCGATCAGGCAGAGAAATAAAAAGAGGAGAGAGGAGAGAACGAACAACGAAAGAAAACAAAAAAAAATAAGAAGCGAGAGAAGGTGAATCAAGGAACAAAAGGAAAATGAAACTGAGTAGACACAAAATCCGCAGAATTCAAGCATACAACTCCGGATGAGGAGAGAACATTCACGCTCAATCCCGGCCCAAAGAGTGTCTCCATGCTGAGCTTGATTAGGCTAGGCTGTATAAAAAAGCGCCCCTCTTTTCATTTAAATTTTATCGCGCTTTTTCATGGGACCGAAGACCAATATACACATACTCGAGTATAGTTCATGGGATCATGATCAGTAGCATCAACCTAAAGGATGTCTAGACATCCATAGCTGATCCGCGTTAGACCTAACCATCTAGGCACGTTGATGAGAAAAGCATCATAATAGGATTCACGCACCCACATCCAGAGCAGACCCAAAGAGACGGTGACATCGACTGCTTGTAACCATCCAGCGTGGCCGAATGCGGAGGAGTTCCGGATTGAGTTTGGCTGGCACGGTGGCTGCGAGGTAGCATCCCCTTCCTTCAGGTGTGGAGAGGAGCTTGGCTGTTTTCCTGTTGTTAATACTGAGCAGATGCTGTTTGTCAGTACGCTAATTAGGCTGTTTTAGTCACGGTTTTGGTGTGGAAACAACATAAGTCCATTTGATTTGGCCAATTTCACGCATGGATGGGGAGAGTGGAGAAAGAAGAGAGACAGACAGGAGGAGAGGAGAGATGAGAGAGGGGAAGAGGGGAAGAGAGCGTATGGATGTGGTATGGTATGTACGGTATGGTATGATCCGGTACAGGCCGGTTTGTGACGGTTCCTGTATGTAATGGACGTCCGCAGTAATTTATAACGTCACCGGCTTTGCTCTCATACTAACCAATAAACCTCATTGTTGCGATGGATCGAAGTGGAGTCTAATCACTGAAGAGATAACATTCCCCTCGAGGAGATGGCATTCCATGGACAGACGGGGCTGAGCTCCATACGACCATGACAGAGTCCAATCATTGTATTCCTTCCCCTACGTGACATTCACAGATGAAAGCAACGTCAGAACAATAAACGCCTCGTGGACTTGGGACCGTTGTCGATCTCACTCCATTTCGCCTCCAGAGCGACGCGACGCCTATCGGATATTTTCTAGTATATACTTCCTGTGTCGCTTTCTGTCCTGACTCATCTTCTGTCCAACCTTCCTCCCCTCATTTCCCCCCGGTACTGGACCTCTAATCCATCAGACAACCCTACTCCGCCCATCATGCCTGGCAAAGCTTCGACTCCTCCCCGGGTCACCAAGTTCACAAACTGTCGGATCGTCAAGGGGAACGAGCTGGTCGAACAGGATCTCTGGATCGACTCTCTTTCTGGAAAGATTCTTCGGGACCAAGAGGCGTTCTACGAACTACATCTATCCCCAGATGAGGTCATCGATCTCGGTGGACGCATCCTCGCCCCGGGGCTCATAGATGTTCAGCTGAATGGGGCCCAGGGCTTCGACTTCTCCGTTCCCTGTGCCACCAAGGAGGCATACGACGAGGGTCTACGTGCAGTCAACAGGGGACTCGCCCGGACTGGCGTCACGTCGTATCTGCCAACCGTTGTTACTTCAACTCCCGAAGTATACTCCCAGGTAAGTCACCACAGCCTCTCAACGACCACAGCTGTCATTCTCAAAAGAACCACTCTGATGTCCACGTCTAGGTCCTCCCTTCTCTAGGACCGCCTGGGGACAAGCACCGCTCGGAGGATGGCGCAGAGTCTTTGGGGGCCCACATCGAAGGGCCGTTCATCAGCCCTGGCCGCAACGGTTGCCATAAAACCGAAGTCCTCCGCGCAGCCACACACTGGGACGACCTGGTAGCGTGCTACGGCAAGGAGAACCTAACCGGGCCAACCAAGTCCGTAAAGATGATCACGGCCGCTCCCGAAGTCGGCAACATGATCTCGAACATCGGCGCCGTCGCCTCCCAAGACATCATCTTCTCAATCGGCCATTCGGACGCGACATACGAGCAGGCCCTAGCAGCCACCAAGGAAGGCGCCACGATGATCACCCACCTGTTCAACGCCATGCGGCCGTTCTACCACCGCAACCCGGGCATCTTCGGCCTGCTCGGCCAGAACGAGCGCCCCCGGCCGTACTACGGGATCATCGCAGACGGCATCCACCTGCACCCGACCTCCATCCGGATCGCCTACAACGCCCACCCGGAAGGCCTCGTGCTCGTCACAGACGCCATGAAGCTGTGCGGCCTCCCCGACGGCGTCTACGAGTGGACCAACGGCGAGCGCATCGTCAAGACCGGCGCGCGCTTGACCCTCGAAGGCTCCGACCGCATCGCCGGCAGCTCGGCAACCCTCATCGAGTGTGTCAATAATTTCCGCCGCTGGACAAACGCCTCGACGGCCGAGGCGCTCAACTCCGTCACTGCTGTCCCTGCTCGTCTGCTCGGCCTGCAGGGCGTCAAGGGCACTTTGGATAGTGGCGCCGATGCGGATCTGGTCGTGCTGGACGATGTGCAGGATGCTTATTCCGGACCCACGCTGACTGTTGCCCAGGTGTGGAAACGGGGCGCGAAGATCTACGATAATGAGAAGGGGGGTTCCGAGCTTCCTTTGCAGACACGGACTCCTTACCATGGTTGAACGCATTTAGATTTCTTTTGGGTTTTGTTTTCTTTCCCTGATATTTCTGGACTAGCAAGCTTGTGCATACTTACCTTGTCTCGCATTATTCGTCAGCGTTGTTTTCGGTCTTGGGTTATTACATCCATAGTATGAATAAATATTATTTATTTATTTATTTATCTGGTTTGTTTGCTCCCTCTCTCTACTCTTTCCGGTTATTGTTCATAAGCAGAACAAGAGAAGAGACCTCTTTCTCCATGGACGTCAGCAACTTGCAATAGTTGGTTTTAAGAGCATCCATAGTCTACACGGTACTATGTTAAGCGCTATCCAGAACTCGACTCAATTCTTCAAATTGATGCATTTTTCTATAAGAGACATCTATCATGATTCATATACGGCAAAACGTTGAAGTCGCTGGAACGTATCCCAAAGAGAAAAAAAAGATCGACTCCTGTACAAATAGCCTTCCCTGACTGTGCTAGATGGCCTTGTCCAATACTTTGGCTACTGTCACCGTAGCTTTGATAATGGATGGCACATTTTTCGGACTTCCTCACTCTTTGCTTTTCCCCTAACTTCTCCCTTTTTATATATATTTCCCTTCGTTTACAGACGAGGCTGCTCGCGCTTCCAGCCGGCCTCTTCGGCGATCAACTCGGCGGCCCGCTCACCGACAGCCAGCACGGTCAACATCGGGTTGATGCTGGGCATCTCGGGGAAGACACCGGCGTCGGCGATCCGGACCTTCTTCAGACCACGGATCTTCAGCTGCGCGTCGACCACGGCCAGGGGATCACGCGTCACGTCACCCATCTTGGTAGTACCGGCCGGGTGGTAGACCGTGTGGGCAGCGCGGCGACCATACTCGGACAGCTCCTCGTCGGTCTGGACCTTGGGGCCCGGGGCGACCTCCCGCTTGATCCAGTCCTTGAATGGCGACTGCTTGGCGATCTCGCGGGCGGCCTTGAAGCCGGCGACGATGGTGGCGGCATCGTAGCCTTCGGGGTCGGTGAAGTAGCGGAAGTCCAGCGCGGGCTTCACCTTGGGGTCCGCGGAGGTCAGGTAGATGCGACCACGCGAGCGGGGGCGGGGGATGTTGGGGGTCATGCAGAAGGCATCCACGGGGGTGTCGTATCCCAGACGCTCGGTGTTGAGGCAGAAGGGGATCTGGTAGCAGTGCATCATGACATCGGCGGCGCGGCCATCGGCGCCGGCGGCATTGGGCGCCTCCCGGCGCAGGAAAATGCCGGCGTCGGAGTCCATCGTGGTCTGGTTGGGGGGAACCGGGCGGTTGAGCTCCCAGATGATGATGGTCTCCGGGTGGTCGAGCAGGTTCTCGCCGACACCGGGAAGATCCTTGACCACCGGGATACCCAGCGACGTCAGCTGGTCCTTCGGGCCCAGGCCGGACAGGAGCATCAGTCGCGGGGTATCCACGGCACCCGCACAGAGGATGGTCTCCTTCTTGGCCCGCAGGGTGTGCTTCACGCCCGACTGCAAAGTCACGTCGACGCCCGTCACGGTATCGCCCTCCACATTCACACGCGACACCCAGGCGTTGGTGAGGATGGTCAGGTTGGGCCGGTGCTCCTCGCCCCGCAGGATGGGATGAATGTAGGCGACACTGGCACTGCTTCGGCGGCCATCGTCCGGGTTGTAGGACACGTTGAAGAATCCAACGCCCTCGGTCAACTCACCCTCGGAGCGAATGACCTTGTTGAAATCCTCGATGACGGGGATATTCATGGCCGTCGAGCAAGACTTGACCCAATCCTTGCACAGCTGGTTGCGGTGGCGTTCATGCACGGGCTGGACGGTGTTGCGCAGGTTGTCCAAGAGGCGGGTGAAGGTCCCAAAGGACCAGCCCTTGCAACCCTGTTGCTCCCACCTCTTGCAGTCATATTCGAAAGGGCGGAAGGAAATGAGAGTGTTGTGGCTGGAGCAGCCACCAAGGACTTTAGCACGCGAGTGACGGATATGGCTGTTACCTGTTCGAAAGTTAAAATACAAGAAAAGTAAGATTTCACACAGTTCACTTCGTCAATTGATCCGCGTTTTACACTGACAGAATACCAAAAAAGAAAAAGGGAGAGGTCATGACATACCCATCGGTTGCTCGACGGTGGGATAATCGTAGTCCAGCTCGCCTCCAAGTAGGTTGAGCCACTCCCTGAGGTTCAGGACACGGTCATCCATAAAGTCACTGGGACCACCCTCAATGACCAGGATGCGCTTGTTGGGCAAGTACTGCGCCAACCGACCGGCAATGACACAGCCCGCCGTGCCACCGCCAACGATGACATAGTCGTAGCTGTTGACGTCGCTCGCGGGGAACTCGTTGGTGGTAGCCATGTTGAATGAAGGCCTTGAATCCGAAGGGAGGGAAGTGGGGGGATGGGTGAGGATGAAAGAAGGAGAAACGGTGAAGGATCAAAAGAGGAAGAAGAAAAAAGGATTAAAAAAAATCAAAGAAAAATAGGCGGTGATTGTCCGCATTTCGACGGAAGCGCATCAGGCCATGTTGGGGCCCTTTTTTTACTTTTTTTTTTTTTTTTTTTTTTTTTTTTTTTTTTTTTTTTTTTTTTTTTTTTTTTTCCTTTCGATCTTCTCCACCGCCCCGAGAGGAGACCGAAGAGAAACCGCCCAATGGAAGAAGTTCTTGGGACCGCCGTGGAGCCATGGACTGCCCTTCTTATTAGATAACACGTCCATTTTTCGGTATGGACTGAAACGCTTCACTCAATTGTATTGTGTACCAGTATTCGGCACTGGATACACGGTCATGCCACACTGCATGGGAGAGACATTCTGCCATCCCCTTCTCCTCAATCCATTGCGGGGGTGACATCTCTCCTCTGAGGGGTTCCCGTACACGGTCTCTTTGACGACGTCACTCCGCACGAGGGCAGGCGCTAAAGAGCGCCACGGCACGAGCGCACGAGCATGGGACTAATGAGGGAGGAATCGGCGCTTAGTGGTGGTGGTTTGAGGATCGGAGATCCAAAACCGGGACATTCTGGGAAATCATTGGTTATTGAGGATATTGATAGGAAAGTGTATTAGGTTACCTATCATATTACCTTACCATGTATCATAGACCGCATGTCACTATACATCTGTAATTCATCGCATTCCACTTTAGCCACAATCATACCCAGAGAGAGAAAGGAAGAAGAAAGAAAGATAGAAAAATAGAAAGATAGAGAGAGATAGAGAGAAAGTCTAGATCGTCTCTTGTTCTTTTTACTGACGATCGCTCGGCCCAGACCGAGACGTATTGCCACTTACCGCCTATCTTACCACGGGCAAATTCCGGGTTGGCGGTGAGTATCATAGTTCTCCACTCCAGCAACTAACCGGTTTCTCTTCAACTCTTCTTCAGAGACAATGCTGAAAAGATTGTCTTCCCTTCCAGTTGGTATTCCGACAAAGTCAATCATGGCCTCTGCGACGCTTCCTTTCCCGACCCGTCAGCTCTATTACGACGGTCAAGTCCGGCCCGCTTCGTCCGGCAAGACCTTTTTCTCCATTGACCCCTCCAACGCGACCCCGCTGGCCGAGATCCAAGTCGCCTCCCATTCCGATGTAGATACGGCCATTGACGCCGCCAACCGTGCCTTTCCCGCCTGGTCCTCGACGCCGCCCGCCGCCCGGGCACGCATCCTGCAAAAGGCCGCGACTCTGCTCCGCGAACGGAACGATGAGATTGCGCGCGTGGAAACGTTAGACTCCGGCAAGGCGTACACGGAGACCAGCACGGTCGATGTGCTGAGCGGCGCGGATGTCTTGGAATACTATGCGAACCTGGTTGGCGCAGGTGGCCTCAATGGCGAAACCACCCAGCTGAGAAAGGACGCCTGGGTGTTCACCAAGAAGGCTCCTTTGGGAGTGTGTGCCGGCATTGGCGCGTGGAACTATCCCATCCAGATGTATGCCTTTCCCCACTTCTCATTCTGCGCTGTTGTCGCAGATATCGTCAGCCAGTAATAAAATGCATGATCGACTAACTCGAAAACAGTGCCCTCTGGAAATCCGCCCCCTGTCTCGCCGCCGGAAACACCATGGTCTACAAACCGAGCGAGTACACCCCGCTGCACGCTCAGACTCTGGCTGAAATCTACCGTGAAGCTGGACTCCCCGACGGCGTATTCAACGTCATCTACGGCGCCGGCGACGTCGGATCGTACCTGACGACGCACCCCACCATCGCCAAGGTCTCCTTCACCGGCCAGGTGTCCACAGGCATGAAGGTGGCCGGCGCCGCCGCAGGCAACATGAAGTACGTCACCATGGAGCTCGGCGGCAAGAGCCCCCTCATCGTCCTCCCGGACGCAGAGCTCGAGAACGCCGTCAACGGCGCCATGATGGCAAACTTCTACAGCACGGGCCAAGTCTGCACAAACGGCACCCGCGTCTTCGTCCCGTCCGCCATGAAAGCCGCCTTCGAGAAGGCCCTCCTCGACAAGATGCAGCACATCCGCCCCGGTCCCCTTTTCGACGACGCCACCAACATGGGCCCCCTCAGCTCCGCCATCCACCTAGACAAGGTCACCTCGTACATCCGCCACGGCATCGAAACCGACAAAGCCAAGCTCCTCTACGGCGGCCTCGGCAAGCCCGCCGTCCCAGCAGACCTGCAGAACGGCTTCTGGGTGCGCCCCACCGTCTTCACCGACTGCACGGACGACATGAAGATCGTGAAAGAGGAGATCTTCGGCCCCGTCATGTCCATCCTTTACTACGAGACCGTCGAGGAGGCCGTGCGCCGCGCCAACGCCACCGAGCTTGGCCTCGCCGCCGGCGTCTTCACCCAGGACCTCAACATGGCTCACCAGGTCATCGACCAGCTCGAGGCTGGCATCACCTGGATCAACACCTGGGGCGACAGCCCGGCGGAGATGGCCGTCGGGGGATGGAAGAAGAGCGGTGTTGGCGTTGAGAATGGCCGGAAGGGCATCGAGGCTTGGGTTAAGAATAAGAGCACTTATGTGGATATGAGTGGGGGGATGGCGACTGTTTTTGCGAAGCTTTAATTCTGTCTATCTATATGCTGTGGGAAGGGGGAAAACAGCGCTGGTTTGAACCCCGAAGATGAGGTATAGCTAGCTAGCTACTAGATGAATATGTAAAAAATGATACCATGACTACATTAAATTAACATGAAGCGGAGGATATACGTAGAGAGACTCGTTTTGTACTTGTTGCTAAATGATTCAGACCGCTCCTTGCTATTTTGATAGGCTTACAATGTCAACCAATCCTTTATGTACCATAGAACAATAATCTCAACGAATGCAATGTTGTTCGAATCGTACCACCAATTCACATCTGATCCTACCTCCGCCTATTTCGTTATCCAAAAGAAAGAATGAAAGAACGAGTGAGTAAAAGCCAAGTCGAGAAAGACAGAAACCATGCTAATCAAAACAGAAACCAAGCTTGCCATCTATGTAGTGCGGGGGGGAAAGCATCCGATGAACCAGATGAAAATGTACCAGTAAATACCCAAAGATAAGAAGAAGAGAGAAGAGAAAAGAGAGAAGAAAAAGAAAACCTCTCAATGAGAAGCAACGCGAGCGCCCATCCGATCAAGCATGAGATCGCCCTTCATGGCCGAGTCAAGTCCACTGATAGCCGAATCGACCATCCGGGAGGACATGCTATCGGGAGTCAACTCATCGTCCTCCATGGTCTGGTCCAGCTGTGTGTTGATTCGCAGGTCCTTTGGGATTTTCGGTGGCGTCCCCGTCGGTGTGAGCTGTTGTCGGGCTCCCACTGGAGACGGGATGTACGTTCTGGGGCGATAGACGAGCGGCGGGCCCTGGGTCCGCGCGTCTGTGCCTGATTGCTCAATCGACTCGAAGTAGCGGACGGTTTTGACCTTGAGTTCGAGGGTGGCGTCGCGGTCACAGACGATGAGGGGATGCTGGTGTAGTTGCAGGGCTGAGAGCGTCCACATGTGGTTCACGCCGCCTTCGAGACCTTTCTCCAGCGCCGAGGCCTTGTGGGCGCCGGTGGCCACGATGACGACTTCGCGCGCCTCCATGATCGTCTGGATGCCGACGGTCAAGGCCCTCCGGGGAACCTTGTCGACGTCGTTGCCAAAGAACCGGGAATTTGCCAGGATGGTATCGTATGCCAAGGTTTTGACACGAGTCCGGCTGCTCAGGGAGGAGCCGGGCTCGTTGAATGCAATGTGACCATCGGGACCGACTCCGCCGAGGAACAGCTCGATTCCACCGTAGCGAGCGATCCGCGCCTCGAAAGATGCGCACTCGGCGCCGAGATCCGGGGCGTTCCCGTTGAGAATGTTGATGTTCTGCGGCGGGATATCGACGTGCGAGAAGAAGTTCTTGTACATGAAGCTGTGGTACGACTCGGGATGGTCACGGGGAAGCCCGACATATTCATCCTATCTCTGTCAGTACTGAGTAGAGAATGGGAGGCAATGGGCAATGTTCGTACCATGTTGAAAGTGACGACATTCTTGAAGGAAATGTCACCAGCCCGATGACGGCGCACCAAAGACTTGTAGATGAGCTCAGGGCTGCTGCCAGTAGGAAGACCGAGCACAAACGGCTGGTCCTCTGTCGGCCTGAACGATTTGATGCGACCTGATTTCAGAGGTATGAGGACGCGAACATCGTGGTTTCTTTGGGTAGATGAGCAACATACTAATGATATAGTCGGCAATGTACTCCGACACCTCCCAGGGATTTTCGCGAATGATGACCCTCCTTGAAAAAGGCGTACATGTTAGTGCGTGTTTTATTATTTAGATACCGGTCAAACAGGCAAATGCGTGCAAGGGGAAGTATAAGACATACATGTTGGCTGATGGGCGGACGAAACTACGTCACTGGTACGCACCCCTGCGGCTTGCTAGTATGAGGAGGTGAAACACTCCAGATTTGAGGATCGAAGTCTAGCACAGGCGAGGGACAATAGAAGCTGGACAGTGAGACAAATAGTGTAATAATCTGTTGATTATGCCGTGTTTTGCTCGAGCACAAGAAAAGAGAAAGAGAAGGAGAAACTGGAGGGTAGACAAAATTAGGGACGATTAAAGGTGATGGATGAAGAAATTACCGCATGCATGCGGTCCCCTCCGCTGGGGCTTTGTTACATATCTATCTACCTTTCACTCGTAGCAGTGATTCTGGATCAGCTGTGGAGAGTGTGACGAGATGATGTTGCCCACACTATCCGACCCTACCTTAGTCTACCACTCCCCCCAGCGCCACATGCCTTGAATCCCATTATGGTGGCGCTTGGTAATTGGGTATTGTTTGGATCCTATCTGGTAATTTCCGGTCTGGAGCGGATCGTCATCTTATCATCGCGGCGTCTTTTCCGCCTTACCATTGTGGAATGATACCTTGATAGCCATTCGGATTCGGTGGGCACTCCTCAGTTGAACTCCACCATCATCCTTGTCTATAACGAACAGGACACCCGGGCATCTCCATACCGATCTCTCCCATTGCATATTATTCATGCTTACAGGTTGAATGTTCTGAGCGTGCTCATCATTTTCCGGTCACATCGGGATGATGACGCAACCGGCTTTCGGATTCTGATGGCGAAGGCAAAAACGCTCCCTGCCCCTGACCAATCAGCGGGGACAGACTCGTGCAAAGAATGGACCTTTTGTCAGGCGGTTCAGTCAGATCAGGACAGTGGGGTTGGCCAGGCAAAGAAACGTTTCATCCAGTGAATCCACTGATGTTACAGTCAAAGGTGGCATATCACAATGGGATCTTCAGAGCTTCCGGACGGATCCTCTATTCCCAAACCAGGAAAGTGGGGTGTCACCGAGTTATCTTCAATACCTTTCCTGGTACCGACGTACCGATTTGCTGGTATCCCCGCTGGAGAGGACCGTTGTTGCATTCGGGAAACCGGGGGAGAAAAGCATTGACGCCGTGATGGATATGCAACCTAACCTGAACTAAGTTCAGCGAGCGGGGCCATCGTCCGGTAGGTATTGTTACGGGTATGTTTACCTGTTTACATTTTACATTTTACAGGTTGATATGGTCAGATGCGGGAAACGGACCCACGGATACATGACCGTATGGTATATGACTTACGGTTTGGTACGATACTGATTCGGGGGCATCGGGTATGGCTTGGTATATCTTACGGATCATACTGTTGAAACCAACCAAATCTCACAGACATTCTCTATTGGAATCTGGAGCATAAAATAATACCTAGTTATCTATAAACCAGTTATTTACCTATAAACTAGTCCATGAATTCGTCATTCTATCAAGAAACATCACAATATGACGATGACTGGACCAGGTAATCTCATGCTGGTCAACCAAGAATCGTCACTAATAACCCTGAATAGGTTAGCAGACCAATCGAGACTAATTAGGTGGATTGGAGATACGCTTCATGCGGAGTAAACAAAGTACCTGGGTCAAGAGGTAGTGAGTGCACTATCCTCGGGAGACGAAGCTCCTCGTATCATCAACCATGGCCTTTCTTCCTTTTCCATTCTTCCCATCTCCGCTGCGCCTTCATTTGCCCACGCAAGGATCACACCCACACCCACCATCCGAATCCCCATAGATTATTGAATGATCAGTTTGGTTCTTGGAGTAGGTTAAGGTAAACGCTTCAATTACCCCATCCGCAAGTCCCCCGACTCGACGAAACTTAGCTTCCACTAGGGAACCTGCCGCTTCTGGCACCTGTCAGCTTCCAACGTCGTTTGCAACATTGTCCCACACCATCTTTCCTTCCCCCCCTCCCTCTCCACAATCCATACCCCCTTCTTTCTAAGCGCGGACCTTGCGGGTCCCCCGGATCGTGCTGGCAAACCGGTTGTCAATTTTAGCCCTGGCATTCCTCACATAGGGCGCCACCCCACCCCTCATGGCCCCGAGAGAGGATATGCTGCCCCCTGGCTGGGAAGATCTAGACAGGTAGGTTTCAGACTTGGTCTTGGCATTCTCTTCTTTCAATCCTTGTTTTGCTTGGTCCTACCGAACCTGGGGTTGTTGCGACCCAGTATGGTTGCCTCTCTCGTCGGCTTCTTCTTCCATGATCTATCCTCGACTGTCCATGTGGACGGAGAATACAAACCCCAAAAAAACAGAAAAAATGAAAATGAATCCGCGGATCAACAGAAAGGCCGTTCTTGCTTCTCGATTTTCTTTCCCTGTCCTACGATCCTATAAGCGCTATTCAATGACCGTCACTGACCATTCCGGGAACCATGTCAACTCGATAGACAGATGGGGCAGCTCTTTATGATGGGCTTTGATGGAACGACGGTCAACCCGCAGATTCGCTCCCTCATTGAGAACTACCACGTGGGCTCCGTCCTCTTAACCGCCAAAAACCTGAAATGTACCATCTCCTGTTTATCTCTTCTCTTGTCCGTGGCCTCACTAGGGTCGCCGTCGTGACATCCCCATATATCCATGTACACTAATGTGTCTGCAGCGGCAGAAGATGCAACACGTCTAGTTCTCGAGCTACAGACCATCGCCCGAAATGCCGGCCATTTGGTCCCTCTACTGATCGCTCTCGATCAGGAAAATGGCGGGGTGAATAGCCTGTACGATGACCAATACATCAGACAGTACCCTAGCGCCATGGGCGTCGCCGCGACGGGGTCGAAACTCTTAGCACGCGAGGTCGCTATGGCCACTGCCCGGGAGCTCAAAGCTGTCGGGGTCAATTGGATCTTGGGACCCGTGCTCGACGTCCTGACCAATGTAAGGAGCCAGCCTTTGGGTGTCCGCACCACGGGGGATGACCCCCATGAGGTATCGCAGTATGGCGTGGAGTACTTGAAGGGCTACCAGGCCGGCGGGTTAGTGACCTGCGGCAAACATTTCCCATCGTACGGCAATCTGGAATTTCTCGGCTCTCAAAATGACGTCCCCACAATCACCGAGTCGCTGGAACAGCTCAGCTTGACCGCGCTTGTCCCGTTCCGGAATGCTATCATCCACGGATTGGATTCAATGATGGTAGGGGGAGTCTCCATGACCTCGTCTGGGGTGAATGTCATGCATGCGTGTCTAAGTGAGCAGGTCGTGGATGACCTGCTACGGAAAGACTTGAAGTTCAACGGCGTTGTCGTCTCCGAATGCTTGGAAATGGAGGCCCTCACCCACAACATCGGGGTCGGCGGTGGGACGGTGATGGCGAAAAATGCGGGCTGCGACATCGTACTCCTTTGCCGGTCGTTCCCAGTTCAGCAAGAAGCCATCAACGGGTTGAAACTCGGTGTGGAGAACGGGATCATTGGCCGCGCGCGGATCGAACAGTCGCTTCACCGGATACTGAATTTGAAGGCAAAATGCACATCTTGGGAGCAGGCTTTAAACCCTCCGGGGCTCCCTTCCCTTACACAGATGCAACCATCACACACCAATCTCTCGACCAAGGCATATAGCAGCTCCATATCCGTTGTGCGAGACAAGAAGAATCTGCTACCCCTTTCCAACATCCTTGAGCCCCACGAGGAACTGCTGCTTTTGACCCCGCTGGTGAAACCACTGCCGGCGTCTGCAGTGTCTCACCAGATAACAGAACATCTCGACTCATCTCTCGATCCGGTCGTGTGGGATCGAACGGCCTCGGTCCTGAGCGGCGAGAGTGTCTTTAAGGAACTGGGGAGATCTCTCTCACGCCAGCGGAATGGACGTGTCCTCCATACCTCATATACTGCCAACGGTGTCCGCCCGATACACGAGAACCTCATCGACCGGGCATCGGCAGTTATTATTGTCACGGCAGATGCCAACCGGAATCTTTATCAACATGGCTTCACCAAACACGTATCCATGATCTGTCGATCACAGTTCACTGCGTCCGGTGAACCCTGTGAAAAGCCCCTGGTAGTCGTTGCTGTCAGCTCACCATACGATTTTGCGACAGATCCGACTATCGGCACCTACCTCTGCACGTACGACTTCACAGAGACGGCGCTTGAGGCTCTCGTCAAAGTCCTCTACGGGGAGTGCACTCCGATGGGCATGCTTCCGGGGTCGATCAGTCGCAGCCAAAAGCTTCACCAAGCAAGACAACATTGGCTCGTGGAACATTTCAATGAAGAGCGGGACACTCATGCCCTGAATCGCTTACTGGAAATGGTCAGGGAGGACTGCGTTCAGGGGCAACGCTCCGAGCTACAAGGCGTCACGCCCAATAGCTTTTTCTTGCGGAGGGAGGAGATCGACGAGGCGCACTTTGTTGTGCGCAATAGCAGCACCCAAGCCGTCTACGGATTCTGTTCTACATATTATTTCCAGTCAACGGGGACTGGGGTTATCGGCTCGCTGATCGTAGACCCGACCAGGCGAAAACTCTCCATTGGAACTTCTCTGCATAATCGTGCAATCCGAACTCTTCTTCAACGCAAGGGAATGAGACGGTTTCAGCTCGGTTCACGCCTGCCGGGCATCTACCTGGGGATCCCATCGGCCAATCCCGTTGAACGAAAGAGGTTGCGACAGTGGTTTGCAAATTTGGGTTGGAACACGGCGCTCTCCCGGCCCGTCTGCAGTGTGGTGCTGCGGAATTTACAAACGTGGACTCCATCGGTCAGCTTGGTACAAAGTTTACAGAATGCGGAAGTGTCGTATGACCTCGTCTACGGATGGGACTATGCGGAATCGATCCTGGACCATGTCAAAACCAATTCTCGGCAAGGCATGATGGACATCTACAAACTGGCTCTTGGAGGAGCACCAGGATGCGGCATTATCCGGGCCAAGCGACCCACGGACGGGGCAATCTTGGGCAGCGTGGTCGTATACAATAATCGGACAAGACTGGCAGAGCATATGCCGGCATTGAAAGCCACTCACGCGTCAGCGGGAGGCATCTCCTCGCCTGTCATTTCACCGTCGGTAGGCGAATATGCGACGGTCATGCAGGGGTTGGTCTTGCTGGGAATCAAGCAGATCCGTAAACAAGGCGCAGACGCTGTGATCATGGACTGTGTGAGTATAATCCTCGTCTCCGGCTGGATGGTGAGATTTCTTACTAATATGGGGGATGCAGGTCGATGGCGACAGCAATTTCGACTGCTTGTCGGGAATGGGATTTCATACGCTACATAGTTTTGAGGAAGTCAATTGCGATGCCGCAACGTGGGCCATGGTGCCGGCGCCTTAAGCGTCCGCTTGCGTGCTTTGTCTCTGTCCTTTCTATTTTTTCTTTGCTTTTTCTTTTCATTTCTTTTTTTGGATTGCCCTCTCGCTGCCGCATCCACCTGCATGATATCCACTGTGTACGGGGGTTTCAGCCCCTCTTCTGATCTTTCCATTCGATTTCGAACTTCTTGAATATTTTTTCTCCTTTTTTCTTTACTTTTTTTTTCTGTGTAAATCCCCTTTTACGAGACAACAAATCAAACCAGGAGACTGGAGAATGTGTAAAATGTACCAGAATCACCGGAGTGAACGAGATATACGACCGGGTGTCTCCGTACATAGCAGCAATATAATGGATATTAAAATGCCTCATGATCCCTTGTTTTGTGACCACGTTGAACGACCACGAGATGGCAAAACTCTAAACCAGGCGCCCCCCTCGAGGCTTTGAAGGATTGAGAAGTTAAAATGAAAGTTTGCTTGGCTAACTTAGGTCCCTACCTCGTTAGCCCATACATTACGAGGTAAATAGATGGATACTAAGACTGGGGGGGGGGGAGCAGCGGAGCAGCTTGACCCGCTCTCCCGCTGTTTTCGGAGCCTCGGCACAAACTTGGATCGACCCTGTCAAGGGCCCATGGAAGATTCCACTCGTGGTTCGAGAAGAATGCTGAGGGGAATGAATTATTTTACTTTCGGAGGTTGGTGAGTGGGCAGACTAGGCTTTGGACCGGTCCACTTGCCTACAAAGGGAAGTAGTCTCCCTTTCTTTTTAATTCTTGGGTTCTTTTTACCTGGAACAGAGGGTTGTGGTGATCAAACCAGACCGGGTTTGATCAAATGGGGGAGAAAAAGCAGAAAAGAAATAGAACGGGGAAGGAAAGGGAATAGAAGAAAAAAAGAAACAGAGTGTATGTGTGAGTGAGATTTTCTACCGCGCCTAACCGCTATCCTTTCAATGGTCAATGGGAAGGATAGGAAGAGAAGAAAGAGGAGGGGGGGCAAATAGGCAAATAACAATACAGAAAGCACTGCGAGGTGAATTGGATTGAATAAAGGAAGTCCTTCCCTACCGGGCACTAAGGTAGGGATCTAACGGTAGGCACATATTTTAGTGGCGACAGAGTCCAATCAAGGCGTGACTGACCTTGCCTTACCTGAGACAAGGCCCGTTGGGTCCGTAACCTATCAAACTGTGTCGAGGGCCGGATCTTCTCAGAGCTTGGATCTTTGCAGGTCCTGTGGTCTTGTACCTGTGGAGTTGATTGTCTGGGGGGTACTTGTGTGCGTCGTTCGATAAGGAAGGCAGTTTGGTAGATACCTGGTCGGTACCTTACCTGGTAGGTACCTAGGAGCTCCCTGGAAGAGCTCCAGTGTCTGCTATCGACCGACCTATCTCCTCCGTACCATAACTCCATCACTCAGTTCAAGGGCTAGTCGGATCGAAAAGAACGGATCGGGCTAGCCCAGAGGAACCAGTTCCACTAGGTACCTAGGTACCGACCTCTCTTCCAGTCGAGGACGTCCGGAATGAGAAGTCATCTTATAGGTTGTTGGTTGGATGTCGACAAAACAGACGGGATGACTAGATAGGAATAACCCCTCGAACACCGTCGAGCCTTGCGGTTAGCGACTTGGCTGAGTATCCCCGACGGAGGCCCGAATTCTTCTAGTTCCTCACTAGGTGCTATATATATATTGGACCCATGTCTATATTTCCATATCGGTCGGCTGCTTCGTTCCTAGCCGATGACTGACCATGCCTGTTTGGGATGTTGGTCAGGATGTTTTCTGACGAGGATGTGGGTTCCATGGAGCATAGAGCATACCTTGGATTGTAGATATATCATTCTCTTTCTTTCTCTGGTTATCTATCTCGAAGAGAATGTGGGGGGGAGAGTGAGAAAGAGTGAGCGAGGAATGTAAGACTGGAAGAATGTCAGAAGGAATGCAGAGTCTAGAGTCGAGTCTAGACTTAATTCACAAACGGTACGAGACGGTATGGTAAGTATCAAGGTAAGTTAACATGGGTCTCCCGATCCGGATGATGATCAGCTCCCCAGGTGTTGCCCGTTCTGGGATTGGATTCCACCTTACCGAACGAGGTTTAGGTGGGGTAAGGCTGACTGGGTCAGGTACGGTACAGTACGGGATCCATGGTACGAGGTAAGGATATCTCTTCCCCACCTTGACAATCAGCAAGCAGTTCTCTGTGTCTCGAGCAAGGTATGGATTGATCTTTCATTCTTCTCTTCTAGAGAGGACGACAGGAGGAGAAAGCCGTCATGACTTGAGAATGAATGAGTTAAAAATGTCAATCTAGATTATGTATCCATAATGCAACAGAAAAAGAGAAGAAGAAAATCATGTGGGGAAACCGACTTCCCCTCCGTCTGCGGTCGGCTTGATCTCTCCACAAAATCAAATAATAATAATAATAAAATAATCAAAAAAAAGGAAGAAAATCATCGAGTCTTTTTTCTTTCCTTTCCTTTTTCTCCTTCTCCTCCACTCTTTCTCTTCTCTCTCTCTCTCTCTCTCTCTCTCTCCATCTCCACTCAGTCTCATTCTCCGCCTCTCAATGGTCTGTCAGCCTCGCCGTCTTGATCCACTCCCGCTGAATCCATCAGTTTGTCCTTCATTCGCCGGTCCCTCATTGACTATCTGGGTTTAAACTAATTCACTAAACCAGTTTGGACCCAGCGCCGGGTGTTGGACCTGGTGAACGCCCCCCCAGTCCTCGAATTTCCTTTTTATTTCCTTTTTCTTTTTTTTTTTTTACCCTTTCTTTCTTTCGCTCCGGCTCTCCCCACTATCTCACCCGCCCCTCTTGTTGGCTCCTGCTGTCGCTACTGCTGCGGACCCCGTCGCCGGGTCCGTCTACTCGTCCGGTTTATCTCCTCTATCCATTCAATTCAACTAGACCTTCTCCGGGCTGTTCTTCCTTCGTCTTGTTCTGTCTTCTCATTGCGAAAAGAAGTCAAGAAAAAAGAAAGAGAGAGAGAGAGACAGACAGAGCGCGCGAGAGAAAAGAAGAACAGAAGAGCGCAGCAGCAGCAAAAGGCTGACCGACGAATAAAAAGAACAGTCAAGAAAAAAACGAAAAAGAAACCGAAGGGAAAGAACAGTCTATCGCCATTCTCCACTACCTTGTCTAGATTGTATTGACTTCGGGGGGTTCCGATCCACTCTTTCTTTTACTACTTACTACTGCTGCAACCACTACTACTACTTCCTCCTCTCCTCCTCCTCCTCCTCCCTCTCCTCCCTCTCTTCATCCTCTTCATCTTCTTGCGACCAGGGCTAGCAACAACGCGGCATCTCACTTGCGTCTTCCTTCGTTCCCTCTCAGCCCCTTCTCTTGCCCTTACCAAACCTGTAGTTCTCTTTCATTCTCCCATTACAATAGGAAATGTCGTGATTCAGTCAATGTTTCAAACGTCTCTCACACATCCCGGATTTTTGATTACTCCCATACATCACGCTTCTTAGCCACGCCCGCTGCACGCCTTGCGATCATCCCACTCGCATCTTACCAACTCTCGCCTCTCTGCGCCCCGTCCTCGTCATCTGCGCCTCCTCCGTCCCTGCCAGTACTTCGGGATTATTCGCAGCCGCCTTCCTTCCACTGGAGACAGAGCCAAAGTGGTTCATTACCTTCCTGCATCTCGGTCGTCGTGCAGGCCCGGAGCCGGTCGCCACCCTCGCCATGGAGGGGTTTGATACCATGGCCCTGCCCTATCTGGCGAGCCCGCTATCGCTCAGTAACATTCAGGGCACCGACTACCTCAATTCCATGCCTGGCATGGATCTTCCAGACCAACGCTCCAACTTTGACTCCGATACCTTTGTCAGGTAAGTGTCCCATTCCCGTCCCTCTCTCTTTTGCCTTCTGCGATCAGTGGTCTTACCATCGCCCCGGATCAGCGGTGATGACATCCCCTTTCCCCAACATGGTTTGCCTACGGGATTGGATCGGTTCCCACCTAGCTATGAAGACCCGTTTGATGTGATGACGCCATTCGATCCCACGCCCCCAGAGCAGCCCCCCGACTCGTCCATCGACCGCAATAACAAGTTGCTCGGCTTTTCCCCGCCGGTGTACAACTTCACATTCCTTGATTACTCGTTACGGCGGACAACCTTGTCCATCGATGCCCAATTAACGGGCATGTTCTTTCTGGCAGAGTCCCCGTGGACAACCTCCCCAAACGACAATGCCCCGCCGCAACAAGGTGCGGAGCTGACTTGCTATCGCCGCAATCTATTCCAGATCGCAGGCACGGTGACCTTACCGCGGGGATTGCGCTACATCATGACGGAGCAAGGCGACCGAATACCTATCTTGGCGCAGGAGTTGACCGTCTCGGCCACCGAATCGGTCGAGGGCAATTCCGTCAAGATCATCTCGGTGCCCTGGAAGACCCCCGTCGCGAATGGGAACCCGTCCGCCGAGGACAGTAACAACCCCCGTGCCGCCAACAGTGGCGCCAACCCCAAGGTTGAGAAAGAACCCCCACCGATCCCGTTGGATATCATGGCCGGCCAAAATATGGAATCCGACTACGCCGAATTTTCCATCGGATGGAAGCGTCTGCAGTTCCGGGTCGCAACCGCCAACAATGGTCGCCGGAAGGAGCTCCAGCAGCACTTCGTCGTCCGGCTCAAGGTCGTCGCAACCTTGTCGACCGGCGCAAAGATCCCCATCTGTGAAGTCCACTCCGGTCCGATCATTGTGCGGGGCCGCAGCCCTCGCAATTTCCAATCACGCAAAGACCTGCCCCTGAGTGGCAGTGCCGCAGCCTCCAGGAAGAATGTGCAGGCCGCGCAGACGGCCGCGGTGAGCCGGGCGGCTCCCCGCAATGACTCTGTCTCCCGTGCCAATCCCCCGGCCGCCAAATCCAAGGGTCCGGTGAAGAGCACGTCGCCAGAGACCGTCTCCTCCCAAGCTGCCGTGGCGCCCCAAATTCCCTCCCCGGGGTGGACGCAGCAGGTCCAGCATCCTGGGGGGAGCGCAGCCATCCCATCGGCGGCGTTGTCCCACTCGTCGATGTATTCGCAGACTACTCCAGAATTTCCCCGACAGGCAGATGGCGTGCCGGATACGAACACTGTGGCTGCCCCCATCAACCTGACGCTCCTGGATGAAGAAGATGGCGGTAACACGGCCACCTTGCGCGATCCGACCCGATCTCGTTATCCAAACGACACGCCGCGGAAGAACCCCGCTGATGTGGATAGCTCGGCACCCCCGACAAAGATGCGCAAGGTATCCCATAGCACGTCCCAAGTGCAACCTAGAGAAACGACATCTTCGTTACCCTTGCTGGACACGACCAACATGCAACAACCTTTTGCATCGAGCCTTCCTTTCCCCAACGAGAGTGCTGATATCCTATATGAGTATTTCCCCCTGGGATTGGACGACTGGCAAGCGCCTGTGGACGCAGTATATCGACCCCACGTTGTCCACCATACCAATATGCCCGATATGAAGTTCGTGGCTGCGAGAGGGAGAAGCAAGCGGTATTTTGCTGCGGAAGATGTTTTCTGAGAACGTCCCCCGGCAACCGTGCAAATATACTCCATATATATGTTCGCCCTGCTCAGGACCCGAATCTCATGTTACTTTCCATCTGGATGGATCATTGTTTATCTTTTGCTTTTTTTTTTCCATTTTTATCTTTCTCGGGTCTTCTCTTTCTCATCTTCACCTTCTTCCTTTTTTTTCTTCTTCTCTTCAATTCCGCTACGACTGTGAATTTCGACATGTATGGATATGGGATTCAACATGGCCTCGGGTTATTATTGGCTGCGGAGTGATAGGAGTACAGTTCGGATTCAGTGGGGTGGGCAGAGGGGTAGGGGGGGTTTTTGGGTTTATTCTTCTGTTATTTTATATTTTTTCTTTCCTTTATTTTCTTGATGATATATTCGCTGTTATTATAATTAATTCTTTCTTCTCTTCGAAGTCCCTAGTCGTATAAAATCAATACTTGACAATTCATCTATACACTCACTAGTCGTGCTTCGGGTTCTCATCGATATGGCTTCCGCTTCGTCAAGAGGCTGGGGCTCCCCCCTCGAAATGATATGAATGGACAGAGTGAAATGGAATGAATATATTCAATTCAACTACCAACTACAAATACCCGAGTCCCTCCCCACTAACAGCCTCAAGATCCGCTCTAATCTCCCACTCTTGCGCCCCCACCCGACCAGCAATCTCCACCTTCCGCTGCTTGCTGAGACTAAGCCACTGCGCCAGCAGATTCCCATCCAACATGCCCCGCCCGGTCGTGCCGTCGCTCTCGACGGCCCGGAACGCCCGGGGGTTGAGTCCGCACGGGTGTTCCAAGATGTTCGTTAGCTGGGACTGCAGCGCCGACAGCCGGCGGTAGGGCTCTTCGGATACGCAGGTGACGAGTCCGACGGATCCGTTCTGGGATGTCGTGAGGACTTGGTATTGCGGGATGCGGATGTCGAGGTCCATTGAGGAGGAGTCTGAGTCTGGCAGGACGCGTTCGGAGGATACGGCCGTGCGTGGGAGGAGGGTTACTGCTGATGCGAATGACCCTGTGTGGAATTTGCTGCGGTTGAGGAGGCGGTCGCCGTTGGAGGATTTGGGGTCTTGCTCTTGTTAGCGAAGTTCGCAGTAAATGGAGTTTGTCGATTGAGTTGGTGTTTGACTGCTTTTGGGTGGGGGGGGGAGGGGTTGGAATACCTTCGGGGTCGTATTGGAGTACATGCAGGTTGCAGTCGCTATCGGCGACTACAATAAACAACTTGTCCCCGTCTGGGAGGAAGTCTGCAGCTAACACATCCAGATAATCTAGATCCTTCGCAAACAGACTCATCTTGTATGGTTCCTCCTGAAAATGCACTGTTAGCTCAAATCGAGACCGCGTCATAAGGAGAACGTACAGAATAGCCTGCAAACCAAAGTCCTCTCACGGCATCTCCTAGGATGCACATTCCAGTGCCTTTGAGTTCTTTTACCACATTGACGTAGCATTGCATGTCCATGAACGCAACAGGAAGAAGGCTCCCATCTTCCTTCAGACCCCGGACCATGCATTTTTGGCCCTGGGCAACCATCAGGAACCCTTGCCCACCAATCTCGGACAAAGAAGTCACTGCTCCCTTCACGACTTCTTTTCCTATGAGTTTCAATTTTCGATCCGTCTCCGGTGCTTCAGGATCCGGCACCACCTTGATGACTTCAAAGGCATACACACAGCCGCGGGATGGTATGTCTTCGCCTCGAACGAGTGCTGTCCCCACGACGATCATTTCTCTGCGCTCATGGGTGTTCTCAGAAACTTCGAGGCTCATGCTTTTTACTGCTGTGATGTGCTCAGAAGGGCCCAGTTGGTAACTACCGGCGAGGATCACTTAGTCAGTCTATCCTAATGGGGCACAATGCTACTCTGCAGTCCGTACCTGTCAATTATCGTCCACGTTTTAGGACTCATAACCTTGAGCCAACTTTGGGGAACTTGGGGAAGAAACGTGGTTTCTACCGCAGTCATTAGCACACATATTTGGGGCTTCGGCGTAGAACCGACCTTCATTGCGCCATTCAGGGTGCAACTCATCATCATCCGGCAACTGGAAGCTGGTTGTTTGGCAAGTCCCTAGAACATATGTGTTGGACGCAGAAGAGTAAGCCAAGTGGTCAATTTGCTCTCCCACGGGTATTCTCCGCAATGTCCATGGATAATCAAACTGCGTTTCTTGCGGCAGTTGGCACATGCGTACAACGTTCTGTTCATACTGTCAGCATCAAACACGCAAATAGTGAGAATCAGGAATTACCTCTGAATCTAAATACACGAAGCCCTTTTCACACATTGGGGTATCAATGCTGCTCAGGCTCCTGGTGTAGTCGCCCCTTAATCGTAGGAAGTGCGGTGCACTTGCGGCAGTCTTGCAAACAAAACCCGCTGTATGTCCAGGCATAAACACAGTCTTGAGGCCTGATACCGTGGTCAAGACTCGGAGGGACTGAGTTTTCCGCGACTCTATATTTGACCTTTTTGCCTCGGAATTGGAGAACATCTTGGGTAAGATAATGTTTGGTTCTCTTAAGAAGTTCAACTTGGCGGCGCTGTTCCCCGGCTCAACTGAAGTTATAAACGGCCGATACACAGCGAGATCATCGTTTTCAGTACGGAGCTATTGCAGGCAGCGTTAGTATTCAAATTCCAAAACAATATAAAGCGAGAGAAATTGGCCATAGCATCGTACAAGCAGATAAGGGGAAGAGTCCCAGGCATCACCAAGGTCTGCAACAATGGCCTCCACTAGCACTTCTCGTGCGGTTGATCGCTTTGGCGGTTCGTCCGAAAGAATGGGTGAGAGACAGTCGAGGCCCTCAGTTACTGAGATCAATTTCTGATCAGACAGTCTATAGATCTGAAGCCATTCATTGTTAGAGATGAGAGCTTTCGTGCCAGCCTTGATAAGTACTTCGGGCAACTTACGAATAATCGACAATCCGCATTCAGCAGAAAGAGAAGCATGTCAGCTGTCGCTGTGTTTTCGGAACCCCGGTTATCAGATGAAAAAATCCCAGTTTTGTCACAGTATAAGCAGCAAGACAACCATTTTAATCCTGCGATATCACTATTTAATACAGCTTCATCAAGATCGCCACTATCGTCTGCTTGGAGGAGCAGTATAGTAGCATCATCTCGAAGGATAGCTATATACGGATCCACGAAACTAGCACTAACAGCCACACGTTCATCGCTTGTGTCCTCGTCCCAGACAGGATAGATCTGGGCCAGTCCCATATCTACTAAATTAGCTGCTCTTCTCACTCAATCATCATATTTGACTAATGCTTACCGATCTCATAGCTTCGGACCTCGTTCTTTAGGACCTGGACGACTCGGTTTTTGCTTCCCAACGTTCCGATGTCGATGGTGATATCCTCATTCGGATTGAATTCGGGGGCCTTGAAGGGTTTCAAATTCTGTCCCTCCACTTGGAAGACTTCTGATATTTCTTTTTCGCTGGTCTTCGGTTTCGATATTATAACGAAGTGCTGCCAATCTTGTTTCTCTTTTTGGCCCGTAAGGTTGTTGGGTGCCGCCGCCATTTTCTGAGCTACGCGTGCTGCCCAAACCCGGTTGGCTGATTCTATTGTCATGGAGGCGATGATGAGAGGATCAATTTCGCGATTCATCACCACCAGCCCGCCACTTTCACCAGTACCTTGGGAAGCTACTAGATCTAGCTCGGCTGAGACACCCTTGATCGAGTTTTCTTCGTTATTAGTATTTTTCTGCGTCTTGCCAAGTGTGAAGTCTCTCAAAGGCCCAATACTGAAAAGCCTGTCGTGGATTCGGAACTGGTACGCCCCAGAGGCGGATGTTTCCGTTGATAGTCGACGGCTATCCACTTCAGGGACTGTAGAGTATAAATCGTCTTCATAAGATTCGTTTTCACTCTGGTCCTCTTCTGAAAAGCCATCGGTCTCTCCGGCGGTGTGCTTTACCTGTGACCGTACTTTCTTTACACTAGGGAAAGAGCGCGACCAACCCAAAAGCACCGATTCTGCATCTTCGCTGCCAAAGAAAACTTGCCCATCGCTAACAAGAGTAGAGCATGACGCTGCAGATTTCATGATATTGCCGCTGGTATTTGGAGGGACAAGGGAGACAGAGATACCAGACACCGACCTGCCATCAAGTTTGAAGGTGACAAGGACTAAACTGCCCGAGGAAAGGACTAGGAGCAGATCCCCATTGTGATCACTAAGGCGCTCGACGGCACAGTCTTCAAGCCGAAGAGCTAGATCCGACTGGTCTGCCATGGAAAATGTCGAAACTTGCCTGGAAAACTCATTAACACCAACGGCGTTTGTTTTTCCAGCCTGGTCAACATGTACAAGTTCGTTAGATCCAATCAGCAGAGCACCCCCAACAGGGGGGGGAAGGGCCACCACTTTAAACAAGTCACTGGGTAACCTTGACACCGAGAGCAACATTGTTGAGGCTCGTTGTTCCAAATCTAAGGTAAACACGGCATAGAAAACAACATCTTTTCTTTCATGCAGGAGGGCGTTCGATGTTGCGACCTGAGAGTAAAGGATACCAAAAGTTGGCTCTCTATACTCATATAGGAAGACGAGACTTATTGGGTGAACTATCGAGGGATCCAAAGCCGTCAGGGGGAGGACAAAGGAAGGTGCATATGGTGTTTGATGGTATGGATTGGCTTTAGGTGCCTCCAAATGATGCCCCTCTCTGTTGGCTTGTTCCTTGTTGTCGTCGTCCGTGTCGTAATCATCCATCACCAAATCATCGCCCGGTTGATGGAACGGGATTATAGCAAGGTTGTGGATTCCAAAATTGAATATCGCACACCTACTGCCTGGATCCACAGAGAGAATGCTTCCACAGTCATTTAGATCAGGGGCCCAGGGACTACGGGTCAAATCATCTCGCTCATAATAATGAACCGAAATGGTTGATATCCCGTACCGCTCTGGGTCCCATTCGATCAAACTCAGCTTAGCATTTCTGAATGAAAGCAGTATTGCCTCTCCACCGCTCTTTGTATCCAGAACCTTCACCCGACAAAGACCAGTTATCGTTCCGGGTACATGATATTCTTTCTCCAGGACAAGTTTGGTAACCTCCTGGCTCGATTGAGACGATCTGTCACTGCTGATGTCAGACTGGGAAGGGATATTCTGCAAGGAGAAAATCTGAAGAACGGATGTCCTAGCAATAGCCAGGTTGTTGGCATCTGCAGAAAGAAAAGGGAGTTTCAATGCATGAGTGACCCCTGTTGGGGGTAATAGCTCGGTATAACACTGCATTTGGCTGTCAGTGTGAATCGAGGAGAGTAATCTTATCCATCCCTATAGATCGTGAATTTTCTGTCTGTTGCCCTTGTTTAAGCGCCGGATATGATATCGCTAGCGCTGGCTGAATCAAGGAATTAAAGAAGAGAAAAGTAAATAAACGCGAAAAGCAGGCTCAAAAGAGAGTGCAGGAATAAAGCCCGATAGTCCGATCAGCAATATTCACGTGACTGATAACGCTTGGAGATCGGACCGATGATGTAAGGAGATTCCGTGGGTTAGCTTCGACAGTTCAACATCGATATTACAGCCAACTCGAACCCCAGAATCGGTTTTAAAATGACAGCGCTATCTTTTTGTATGTTCTCTTCTAGATCTTCATGCGTATCACTAACTGCGATAGTAACCGCCGGCTGAAGCACATCGCACAAGGAAAATTCAACTTTCAGCAGCAACTGGCTTCACAACGCCATGGCCCTTCTACAAGCGTCCTTGATCTGGGTCGCATATGCGATTGTGATCCTAGTGCTCATTACGGTCGCCTCGATCTTTGTATATCTCTATCAAAAGCCCGAAGACCGTGCACCGTCTGTGACAATAGCATGCATTGCCTCTATTACCACACTCCTTGCAACCGTTCTACTGCTCCCAGTAGATATTGCCCTGATATCATCTACAAATATACCGGCATTAGGTCAGCGCAAGGAGTGGGCTACTCCAGATGAAGTTGATAAAATTGTGTTCGCACTATCTACGGCATATTACTTTCTTTATACACTCGACGCGCTTCTGTGTCTCGTTGCGATACCATTTACCTATTTTTGGTATGAAGAATATGACGAAGTTGCGGTTGAAGCAGGGGAGCAGACTCTATGTCGTCGCTTTTGGGCTACCTTCAAGTACACTCTTTCGTTCATTGTCATAACAATTGTTCTATTCACTGTTGGATTTCTTGTCCCAGCTCCAAGGGGAGAAAATGACGGTAGCGGACTTGATTTTTTCAAGAAGCTAATCTCTGAGAATCGTGAGCTCGATCTTATCCTCTTCTGACAAAGTCGGTACTAATGGTCTTGCAGGTGGAGAGCGCGCCCTCACGTTCACTCTTGGTCTGCTGATAACTATAGGCCTGGCTTTATACGTTCTGTATACTTCAACTGGCCTCGCCCTACTACCCATCAGGCTCATTAAAGGCCGACGTTATACCTCTGACGGAAATTTGGAGACACGAACGACAGAGGTACAACTTGAAATCAACCGAGAACGACAGCGTCAACTAGAAAATCGCTGTGGTGGAAACCCAGAAATATTATCTTCAAAGGATCGCAGAGAGTTAGACTCTCTCGTCAGGGATGAGAGGACGCTTATTCGGCGACAACGTCTAGCAGACGAGCTTGCTGCAGATAATCGAGGCTGGCCAACGAAAATTTGGTTGAAAATTGAAACAGTTTTTCGACCATTTAAGATTCTAATTGGTATTATCATATCCATGGCCACGCTTGTCACATGCATCTCCATGCTTTTGACTATGATTGATAAAAGCCGGAATTCTCTTTGCAAGCATCGATGTGGATACATTCTCGGAAACATCAATATCTTCAACCCTGTCAACTGGGCTCTTATCCAGTCAGCCAAAGCTCCTCCAGCAGACTATGCTATCTTTACTGCAATTGTTCTAATGTTCTTCTGCGGCACTATCGTTGGCATTACTGCGATTGGTATTCGGCTCTTTTTCCTAAGAATATTCCAGGTCCGGCCAGGTCATACGTCGCCGCAAGCTCTGCTGTTAACAACAGCCATGTTAATGTTGAGCGTTTTTGCCCTGAACTACTCGATACCCATGGTCATAGCACCTCAGTATGCGACTTTCGGGCGACAGACGTTCTGTGATCGCGTTTCCGATGGACCATTGGGAGAGCCGCTAAGCTGTTCTGATACTCGGCATCTTGTCAAGCCATGCTCGGAGGCGACCACGAACTTGGCTGCGCGTCGCATTTGCATTCCAAGTGTCACGAGCACTTTTCTAAACCGTGTGACGATCAATTTCCCCTTTTTTGGGGCACTTTTCTTCGGCTCTCAATTTGCCTTCCTAGGTTGTTTCCAGATCCCGTCCATCATATCCCGTCCATCATCACATTCAACGCTAACATGTTCCATCAATCAGGTATCTACCTTATTGCGAGCATTGTCTCTGCAGTGCGTTCGCCGAAACCTAATGAGCAACGACTCGATGACGCGGAAGAGGCTGAAGAAGAAAGACTATTAGCAAGTACCGGGAGACAAACGGACAATCGCTTGTATGGTAGTACTACCCCTGTCGGCAGAGAAAACCGATTTGGCAGGGCAGGGGGTTGAAGCAGTGTTAATCTTGCTGTTATACGCCTTCTCTCGGCCATAGCCTAGACGTAAGCTGTCTTTAAATGATTTGATGATAATTGATGGTATCGATGATTGATAATGTAAGATATCTTGAGACAATTTTGTAAATTGTATTAGCTGTCCGCTGATCTCGGACTTGGTCATATACAGTACATTTGAAAGAATAGGAATAAGAGGGAAAGACATTTTCGTTGACAGGCGTTGACCACGGGGAAAAGAGTAACCATACTTAGTGTTTAAGGCGATCATTAAGCAGCGCAAGAGCGCTCTCGAACGCCTTCACGACAGCAACATCTGCGCGGCAGTGTCAAAAGTATTCCGGGAACAAATTGATAGGGGTATCCTACAGTGCTTTCTCTTTTGCTCTAATGTGTCTTCCGAGTTTTGCACATGTTCTATTTGTGTTTTGAATCTGCTACCGTGAATATACCGCGCATTTCTCAAGAGTTGGGCAAAACAAACCTTTTGAATGCTCGAGTCTCGTCGCGAACAACAGTAACGCGAGACCATCCGGCGAATATCTGGTCAGCCATTATTAGATAAGTAGCTTCGAACAGTTGTTGGCCGATATACCTCTAACAAGTTCGAAATCTGGGCCTGTAATTGCTCCTCCGTTCTTCCATGTTGCTCCATAAGATCCAAATACCGTTCCTGGAGCTGTTCCCAGTCATAATTCTTAAGGTCCTCGAAAGAGTTCTCTTCCGGGAAAGTATTCGGCTCTGCCGTGTTGTGCATTGTTTAGATATCCCAGGTGGATGGTGGCATGGAGCAAAAAGTGTGGGAAACCTTGACTGGGGGATACCAAGGAATTAGATGGGAGAACAAGATGGGGTGACAAGTCCAAAAGTCCGGACAAATGTGAAGGCTGCTCAGTGTAGCTACCGACCAGAGTTTAGATTTCAATGGCAGCACATGGGAAAGAAGCCCTTTGTCTTTCAGGTATAGCTACGGATAGGTACGTGTAGATATTGTATTCAGACCAGACTTAACACTGAGTATGTGCTCCATTGACTGATCTGCATTCCACCTAAATAGGAACCAAGCAACCCGTCTTAAAAGACCCTGAAGAGTCAGGTATTGCAGCTGTAAAATCGGTAATTGACTAGGTAAACAAATTACCAGGATTACCGCGCCAACTATCTTATCAACATCTGAAGGTAACAGAATACAAGATCCACAGTCTAACTATCACTGTCGTTGGTTCTCATATGTAGTCTAGGAGCTGTTTGGCGAATTATCTGATCCTACAGGATCTCCAAGAACCAGCAGTTTCTATTCCGGGATGTGTCAATTATGGTATCCTTTAATGCCTTGTATTCTACTCCATATGATATGATCTTTTACTTATTATTACCATCAGAGCTATTATTATAATCACCATAATGCACATACAATCATATTCCCACATGTTGCAAGCTCCGTCATGTCTGGCAACAAGCAGAGCCTTTCACGATATTCCGTACAATACTTTTGTACTGGACTGGCATTAAGTTCTTCCGAGCCTGGAGGTCTCCTGCTGGGGCCGGAGCCGGGAGCATCATGACTCAGTCATTACCTCTTTTATGTATTAGGTAACAACCACCCTACCTATCAACTACGTTCAGTACTCCGTACTGTCAGTACACTTACTATTGTTCACTTGGATACTCCACCCTGTGCTGAGATGATCGCCAGATAATAGACCTCACAAAAAACGCGAAGTAAAGATAAAACACTTTGTATATCTTTCTTCTCATGATCTCTTCTGGTTCGACAACTTTGTTAATCAATAGGCAAGCGGGCAGTCCTTCCCACCAACCACTGGGTCATGGAACTATGACCTACTCGCCATAAAAGGAAGTTGTTTGAAGAAGCCATCTTGAAATGAGCTGCCACATATGCTCTCATCCTCCAGTATCGCGCCAACCTTTCCTCTGCCCTACCTGCGCTCGCAGTCAGCTTTACCAGCTACGGATCGAAAATGCCAGAATCCGCCTCGAGAGGGAGTCTTTTGGACGGCAGATCGGAGATAAACTAGCATCTGGGAATAATCAGAAAAAATATGACACTAGCCTCGAAAGGGCGAAAGACCTACCTGAGGACGAGGGCTCGAGTTTTTGGGCAGTACAAACCATTGCTACCGAAGAAGCCAAATCTCGCGCCCGGAGACAAACCGTTGCGAACCAGATCGAGCGCCTAAACGCCGATATAGAACACAGAAGGTCCGACCTGTCTCGAAGAAAGTCTGAGCTAGAGCGTCGAAAGTCCGACGCTGGGTCTGCAAAGTACCAGCTCGCCGGAAGAGAGACTTCAGCCTTGGTTGGTCTTCAGAATAACACAAAGAGAACGGACCATCTGTGGCACGCCTTACACAGTAGAACAGCCGAAGCCCGGATATTCCTCTGTAGGGAGATTGCTTCCCTCTATGGATTACATCACAGCGCTCGTGAGAAAGGCGGCAAGCTTACATCAACATACACAATTAGCGGTGTGCCCATATTCGACCTCCGAGATCTGAATGGAAAGTTGTGGCTCTAGATTTTGACTTGCACCTACAGTTACTAATAGATAAGCAGGGGCCTGTCCAGTTCAGTTATCGACATCAATGTCTTACATCGCCCGCCTGCTTGTCCTCACTTCTCATTACCTATCTCTAAAACTCCCCGCTGAAATAGTGCTCCCCCATAGAAATCAACCATCAACTACTATATATGCACCGTCTGGGTCATATCTTTCACAGAAATCCAATTTTATGCCCTTTCCAGCCTCATCACATTCGAGTCCGACCACAGGAGCGGGCAAATCACATGTCCATTTGCCCCAATCTCGGCCTCTGTCTGTCGATAAAAGTCTCCCGAAATTAGCAGTGGAAGATTTTAGAACTTATTCCTTATTCCTGGAAGGGGTGACTTGGCTGGCTTGGGATTTATCTTGGCTATGTCGAACGCAAGGTCTTAACCTAGCATCAGATTCTTGGGAAGAAGTTTGCGATATCGGGAAAAACCTATGGCAGCTCTTTCTTGCCCCTTCTGTGCAAACGGCAGCACTAACTAGAGCATTCACCGGCCCTGACATACAATCGTCGTTAAAAGCTACAAAAGACGCCCCACGAACCACGATTCAAAGAACAAAATCGTTCCCCGTGCTTGGGCACTATTCCCATGGCACGGTACATTCTTTTCTAGGCGCATCAGAAGGGATGGACTTCATGCGAACTTGGAAACTCTCAAGTCCAACAGCAGTCATGGACAAACTAAAAGCAAGTTTGCTTGGAGAAATGACAAATGCAGAGTGGGAGGTATTGGAGAAGAAGGAGTGGGACGACACGTTGCACGATCTGGCTGATACCGATCCCAATCCAGAGCAGGGGCATAGGCTTGCCAGGGATAATTCATTGACTGGATCCACCGCCGCGGAAGACCGGTCTAGATATAATGGTGCCTATCTAACTACTTCAACTAGAGTCGAGAACAACAATCGGTCGAAGGGCACCAGCGGTTGGACGAGGTTGAAGAATAGATCATGAACATTATACATATAACAAACCAGCTCTGACCTTCATATAACTGATATGGTTTCCGAGAAGGGAAACACTGGATGGTAATAATAACAGTGACCAATGTTTAATGACACCTGCCTTCCAATTCCGTTAAAAGACAAACCAAGATGTAGTAATTCAAGCAAAGAAGAAAGGGAGCGGGAGACTATTTAGCATCCATAAAACTTAGACAGCATTCACTTTTCATGTTTGATTCTCTACTTCAGGGGAGACCATGAGGGGCAGTAGGATGGAGGAAGGGAACCTAAGGAATGGGGAGCCATCATGTGTTTTTTAGTAAGCAGTGGGAACCCCCAGCTTGGCCGTGCAATCTACAAAAGCGCGTCCCTTGCCTGCAACACATCCTGTCTTTGCCCGAGGGCCACGCCTTCTTTTGAGCCGGTATCGATTGATCTAATGACGAAATGATTTAGATCTTTGTGGATATCAATCGTCGTGCATCCGGCGTCTCCGTCTTTTCTTTAATGAAACCTGTTATCTTCCAATCAACTCTGCCGAGGAAGAAGTTCATTGATCAGGACAGCGAATATTGCGAACGCGTGAACGGTCAGTGGCGTTTTCAGTAATGGACGTACTTGAACAAGAGGATCAACTCAGGATCAAGCAAATATGATGGAGTCCATAGGAGGGCAGCAAGAACACCAGAGCCTACCTCGTGAGTACTAAAGCACCCTTGACCCTCCGAAGTGTTCGTCGAGGGATATCAGCAATATGTGATAAATAGCTGGGACAATGGACTTGTCAACACGTGTGGGCCTAATTGAATTAACTGACGCGATGCGCCAGAACCGAAGGATGCTATCATGTCGATCGCTCATGTATCTGATGCCATCTTACGAGCCGAGCTATCTCGAAGAGGCGAGGCTGGAGGCGAAGATAACGATAAAGCAGCATGCGGCCCCAGAGAACGAGGTGCATATAACACCTCTATACATGTCATGGCATTGTTCCTCATTCTCGTTTTAAGCACATTAGGTAAATCTTCTATGGCCTGTTTGATTGTCCGAAAGTTGACCAGCTTGTTCCTTACAGCATGCTCGTTCCCCATCGTTGCCCGTCGGTTCCCCGGCTTACCCATACCACGACGCTTCCTCTTCCTTTCCAGGCACTTTGGTACAGGGGTCCTGATTGCCACGGCCTTTGTTCATTTGCTCCCCACCGCATTCCTCTCTTTGACGGATCCCTGCCTTCCTCGGTTTTGGAGTGAGACCTATCGTGCCATGGCCGGGTTTGTTGCCATGATGTCTGTCTTCCTTGTGGTTCTCGTAGAGATGTTCTTTGCCATGAAAGGAGCAGGTCATGTTCATGGAAGCGAATACGACAAGTTGATTGGGGATAGCGACGGTACATTTCCGTCCTACTACCGCGATGAAGAAGCCGACCATTTGAGTCCTGATGGGCAAGAGTCAGAGACTATTCGTCTGGAGGGGCTGAGTGAGACAAACAGCCTTGCCCAGATTTCGCCCTCGAGGCTTTCAGGGGACGGGCTCATTGACACCCATTCAGAAGGGTTGTCCCGCAAAGAAGTTGAAGATATGACCACCGAAGACCCCAGCTCGTACGGGATGCCTCAGACCGAAGGGCCGCGTAACTCTAATTTGCGTTCTCGCGATCGACAGCCTCGTATAGGCGATTCGCATCAGGAACCAGATTCGGCGCTGTCAGGGCAAAATCCTCAACGTCAGCTTCTTCAGTGCCTCCTCCTTGAAGCCGGCATCCTCTTTCACAGTATCTTCATTGGGATGGCTGTCAGTGTTGCGACCGGGACCTCGTTTGTCGTCCTGCTTGTGGCCATTTCTTTCCATCAAACATTCGAGGGGTTCGCCCTTGGGTCACGCATTGCGTCCCTGATCCCAGATCTTTTTGCTCCGTCCTCAATGAAGCCATGGTTGATGGCACTTGCGTATGGGACCACTACGCCTATTGGCCAAGCACTTGGGCTTATCTTACACAACCTCTATGATCCAGGCAGTACTACTGGGTTACTCATGGTTGGTATAACCAACGCAATTAGTAGTGGTCTGTTATTGTTTGCCGGCCTTGTGGAACTTCTCGCCGAAGATTTCTTAAGCCAGTCGAGTTACACGGATCTCAGGGGCCGACGACGCGTTGATGCCTGTATAGCAGTATTTAGCGGTGCAGTGCTGATGGCACTTGTTGGCGCCTTCGCATAACAACCCGAGTCATCCAGTGCTTATAGTTGTTATATAGCACAAGAGCATATTCTGAATATACCCAAGAGCCACTGCAAGTTATACCACACTTCAGAACTAAGATACAAAGCACTTACGGCACAAAACACCTTGCCCCTCTGGCAAGCCGTATGACATAGGTAACTATCAGGCTCGATACGCTCACAGGCGTCTGTCCAGAGTTCATGGCCCCAGCATGGCTGCTACGCTTCATCCAAACCAACTAATTTGGATAAGTGATCTAGCTGCGACGGTTCACGCTGATTTCCTGCTCAAAAGGCGCGGTCCAGCCTCTCTTGCGGATTTCCGTAGGATTCTATCCTGTGGGGAAGTGGATAGGCGCTTTGCCGTACCTTTCAAGTAAGGTATTAGCCACAAGGTTCATTGAAACAGATTTTTTCCTTTCCTAACCCCGTTGTATCGTTCACTCGAACGATGTGATGGTATGCTATCATATAGATATCTCAAGAATGGACTGCTCACCAAAAGGATGGACAAGTTTAGATTAAAAGAACGCCGATGCAGTAACATCATTTTCTGAAGGGTTTTCACTCAGCTACAAAAGATATCACGGTATTCTTTGTTCTTCGTAAGTCATCCTATATTCAGTGCAACAGATCATGTGTGACTGCAGCTGTAATTACAAGGTTTAGCTGCTGGGCACTAGCTCATCAGAGGGTAAGGGATTAGCAAAAGTTAAGGTGCAGACACATTGGATGAGTGACATCCGAATTGAAGATGACTAGCTATACACAGTGCAATGCTTGTTAAGTGTAGAGTAGTAGAGAGAAACATATAACGTAAAATCAGTGACTTATGGTAAGGGGTCACAGGAAGATATGTAGCTGCAAACAGCCTCCATAGTAGTCATTTTGAGCCTATTTCGCAGAGGCCTTCATATATCAACTATAAATTCATCTCATTGCTAACAGAGATATAGTTTAATCACTAGTAGGCGAGGAACTTTTGGGTTTAGCAGCAACCAAACGTACTCAAAGCTGGTAATAGAGATGGTTAATAATATGAAGAATCAAAAACCTGCAGAATATATATATGGCAACCACGAAATACTGGTACGTTTGACTTATTGGAGTCACCAGTTTCACTATAAGAGCAAGTATATACGTACTATTTGAAAAGTTGTATAAATTACCCGAAACAATAACATATAAGGTACCCCGCCATTCGTATTCTTATTGCTTGAGCCCTTGTATGAAATGAGGGTAGACAGTAGGCTTAATATCTAAAACCAGATAGTCTCGATAGGGCGTAGTAGATCGTAGACTATTATTGGCTTGGCTATATCATGAAACAACCACTCGATAGAGACCATTATAAGGGCTATAATTATAGTACTATCAGTAGTCCTTTACTCTCCCAGTAAAAATTTGAACCAAACTTTCGCTAGACTATGCCTAACAAGAACGCTTCTCAGCCAGCTCGGGCTGAATGAGGGGTTATCAACATATTGTATATCATAATGTCAAGCGGGAGTATGTAACGTTGCATTTCATCATTCCCCACCCCTAGCAGATTAGAGGATTGAAAAAGGGGATGAAAACGAGACCTGGTTATGCTCTGTTTAAGCAAGAGATTGGACAACCATAGCACTAGCACCACCACCGCCGTTGCAAATCCCAACACAACCGATCTTGCCATTCTTCGCCTTCAACACACCAAGCAAAGTAGCCACAATTCGGGCACCACTTGCACCGATGGGATGGCCGATAGCCACCGCGCCACCGTGAATGTTAACCTTCTCTTCAGGAAGTCCAAGAAGCTTCATGTTGGCAAGTGCGACAACGCTGAATGCCTCGTTGATTTCGAAAGCATCAACGTCGTTCTGAGACAGACCAGCATGCTTCAGGGCCTTGGGGATTGCCAATGCGGGGGCGGTGGTGAACTTGCTAGGCTGTTGAGCGGCATCTCCCCAGCCAAGGATCTTAGCAACGGGTTTTAATCCGAGCTCCTTGAGCTTTGCCTCCGAGACCAGAACGACAGCAGCAGCGCCATCGTTGAGAGGCGAAGAGTTGGGGGCAGTCACAGTGCCAGTTCCAGGAATGAACGCAGGCTTGATACCGCGAAGCTTATCAGGGTTCAGCTGAAAGAGAATGTTAGCGACGCTCATTTTTAAGGAAATACCACTGGAGCCTCGGCGAATGAATCAGTTCTTACATTCTTGGGTTCCTCATCCTGTGCCACAGTGACGCCCGGCTTGCCCCTGAAACCAGGAAGTTCGATGGGTGCGATCTCATCATCGAAGAGTCCAGCCTTTTGCGCAGCCTGGGCCTTCTCGTACGTGCGAATCGCATAGTTATCTTGATCCTCCCGGCTGAACCCATGGTCCTGAGCACATTCTTCAGCCTGCAAGCCCATGAGCTCTTGCTTGCCCGCATCCGTCAAGCCATCTTTCATGATTCCATCCACAACAGTCTGGTTGCCATACTTCGCACCGCTGCGAAGGCTCGGAAGGTAATGAGGGGCGTTCGACATGGACTCGGCGCCACCGGCCACAACGACGTCGGCGTTTCCGGTCATAATAGTCTGCGCTCCAAGGATGATGGCTTTCAAACCAGAGGCGCAAACCTTGTTCACCGTGGTGCAAACAGTCGATTCCTCGAGCCCGGCACCGAGGGCGCACTGCCTGGCAGGGTTCTGACCGACACTATTTCAAAGATATAACGGGTGAGTACATGTGTTTACATCGCGTCTTCATTTCCCATAAGGGGATCACTGGGACTCACTTGGCCGAAATAACATTACCAAAGAATACCTCCTGGACGTCCGAGGATTTGAGCCCCTCGGCCTTGCTCAGTGCCGCTGTATGCGCGTCAATATGCGGGATACCATAGAAGCTAGGCAGCTGTCGCACCTTTGATTGCATGGGAGCCGAGTTGCGGCGCGGTTTGGCTGGAGAGAGAGCTGTACGAAAGTGTTAGTCTTTCGAACTGAATTTAGATACTCAGGGGATCTGACCCCAAAAACGACCCCACGGGAGTTCGGGCGGTTGATACAATGTAGACTGGCGGGAGCGAAGACATGTCGGGCGATGTGAAAATTTAGATAAAAATGACTTCTGTAGGCAGGTGCTTAGATGGTGTAGAGTTCCGGAAAGTATGCCAGATACTGACTTCAAATGCAATGGTCTAATGTGAGTGAAATCTGGGTCAAATTTGTCCGACCCAAGCGCTTCTACGGGGTTATCTAAACGGTGAGACAAAATGGCAGCGCCCCTCTCCTGGCGGGGCGAAATTAAGGCATCCAAAGCTCGAGACCTTAGAATTCTGGCGCTAACCGACTTGGGTAACTCGACCTAAAAGGTTCAATCAATCACCAAGAACTAACTTCCGCCGTGATCCTGGCTCAGCCCGAAGCTCTTGCTACCGACTCACCAAAAAGACAAGAAAACAGGCGAGGTCGCAAGGAAAAGAAAACAATTTCCACGCCACCTCACTCGCATCTGGTAATGAAATTGGGCGCACTGGGCACAACATCATGGATGACCTTTATGACGAGTATGGAACCGAGCAATTGAATTCTTACCCTGCGCGCGGTGACTGACTGCCTACTTAGGTTCGGAAACTACATCGGCGAAGCGGTAGATACGGACGAGGAATCCCAAAATGAGGAGGTCAAGGCACAGGGCTTCGATTTCAACGAAGCGTTTGGGGAGGATGAAGACGAAGCTGTAAACGAACAACAGCTTATGGAGGTGGACGGTACGCCACGACGCTCTCTAGATTTCCTTTGGCGCCGAGAAATTGCTGATGAAATTCGCTTCCAGAGGGACCCTCCAACGCCGTTATACTCCACGAAGATAAACAATATTACCCCAGCGCACAGCAAGTTTACGGGGCAGATGTCGAAACCATCGTACAAGAGGAAGACACGCAATCATTGTCCGAGCCCATAATTGCCCCAGTTCAACAGAAAAAATTCGCCATCGAGGAAGCGGAACTACCACCTGTCCACTTTTCACGAGAATTCATGACGGACTTGCTCAACTTTCCTGAACAGATCAGGAATATCGCACTCGTCGGTCATCTGCACCATGGGAAAACCGCGTTCATGGACATGCTCGTCACGCAAACACACGATTTAACCGAGCGCCTTGACAAAAGGGCGGGTAGGCGAAAGGAAGAGCAGCTTCGATATACCGATGTCCACTTTTTAGAAAAAGAACGTGGGCTCTCGATTAAGTCGGCACCTATGAGTTTGGTTCTTCAGGGGACCAAAGGCAAATCCCATCTGTTGAACATCATCGACACTCCTGGTCATGTGGATTTCGTGGATGAAGTCGCTGCCTCATGTAGGTTGGCCGATGGGGTAGTGCTAGTGGTTGACGTCGTTGAAGGCGTACAGGCGAATACCGAGCAGATTATTAAACATGCTGTGCTAGAGGACCTGCCTCTGACTATGGTGATCAACAAAATGGATAGATTGATCTTGGAGCTGAAGATACCACCGAATGATGCTTATTTCAAGTTGAAGCACGTTATTGAAGAGGTCAATACAGTCATCGAGAACGTTCTGCCTGGACAAGGCGAGAAAAGGCGACTGAGTCCGGAGAAGGGAAACGTTGCTTTTGCCTGTGCCTCCATGGGCTGGTGCTTCACCCTCCAGTCGTTTGCCAAGATGTACGCTGAATCCTATCCGCGGATTGCGGCTTCTGATTTCGCCTTGCGCCTGTGGGGCGATATATTTTTCAACCCCCAAAGTCGCAAATTTACGCGGAAAGGAGTGGAAGAAAACTCCCAGCGAACATTTGTCAAGTTTGTTCTCGAACCCATCTACAAAATCTACTCCCACACGATAAGCGAAAGCCCAGAGGACCTGAAAGAGACCCTTGCCGGTATAGGAATCAACTTGAAGCCTTCACAGTTGAAATCCGACGCCAAGGTTTTACTCAACCTTGTCTGTGAACAGTTCTTTGGCCCGGCCAATGGTTTTGTTGATATGATAGTCGGGCACATTCCCTCTCCGGTGGAAGGGTCTCAGAAGAAGTTGGACCGATACTACACCGGTCCTCTCGATACCGAGGTTGCGGCCGCAATGAAAGCGTGCGACGCCGATGGCCCCCTGGTTGTCCATGTTACAAAACTTTTCTCTACTGTTGATGCCTCTAGCTTCAATGCTTTTGGGCGGATAATGAGCGGAACAGCTAGGCCTGGCCAGCAGGTTCGAGTGCTCGGTGAAGGCTATACTCCCGAAGACGAAGAAGACATGGTGACGGCGACCATCGCCGATACGTGGATCGCCGAGACATGTTACAATATACCGACTAATGGCGTTCCTGCGGGCAATATGGTCCTCCTGGGTGGGGTAGACAATTCCATAGTGAAAACTGCTACGCTGGTGCCTTTGAAGTTAAAGAACGACGAGGATGCCCATATCTTCAAGCCAATTCGCCAAATGACGGAGTCCGTGTTCAAGGTCGCTGTTGAACCGGTAAACCCGTCGGAACTGCCTAAGATGCTTGACGGCCTGCGGAAAATCAACAAGAGCTATCCGCTTATCTCTACCAAGGTTGAAGAATCTGGCGAGCATGTAATCCTGGGAACAGGCGAGCTCTATATGGATTGCGTCATGCACGATCTGAGAAAGCTTTACTCCGAGATGGAAATCAAGGTCTCGGACCCTGTGACTCGATTTTGCGAAACTGTCGTCGAGACTTCGGCCATTATGTGCTATTCGATAACGCCGAACAAAAAGAATAAGGTCACCATGATCGCGGAACCTTTAGACGACGGTATCGCCGAGGATATTGAGAGTGGAAAAGTCAGTATCAAAGATCCGATCCGCAAGGTTGCAAAATTCTTTGAAGAGAAGTACGATTGGGACAAACTCGCTGCGAGGAGCATCTGGGCCTTTGGCCCCGACGAGATGGGCCCGAACATATTGCAAGACGATACTTTGCCGTCACAGGTTGACAAGAAACTCCTCGGCAGCGTCAGAGATTCGATTACGCAAGGCTTTAGCTGGGGTACTAGGGAAGGGCCCCTTTGTGAGGAGCGTAAGTTAATCTTTTCCCCCCCAAAAGCGCCAGTTCTACGTTGCTTCTTTACATTGATCATATACGTGGACAACTGCCTATTTGGACTATCTTATGCTGACAAAACATAGCCATCCGAAACACCAAATTTAGACTTACGGACGTTTCGCTCGCCGACCAAGCCATCTATAGAGGAGGTGGCCAAATAATTCCGACCACTCGACGAGCAGTTTACTCCTCGTTTCTCATGGCCTCTCCTCGCTTGATGGAACCTATCTATTCTTGCGCAATGACGGGGCCCGCGGATGCAGTCGCGTCGGTATACACGGTTCTCTCACGCAGGAGAGGTCACGTTCTGTCTGATGGACCGATCGCTGGAACGCCACTGTACTCGGTGCGCGGGTTGATCCCAGTCATCGATTCGTTTGGTTTTGAAACAGATCTTCGAATCCACACCCAAGGACAGGCTGCCGTCAGCCTGGCTTTTGATAAATGGAGTGTCGTTCCGGGAGACCCATTGGACAGGGAAGTGAAGACAAAGCCCCTCGAGATGGCTCCTGCAGTGGCGACGGCGCGGGACTTTGTATTAAAAACGCGGAGACGAAAGGGTTTGGCAGAGGATGTCACAGTAAGCAAATTTCTCGAGCCGGAGTTGTGGAAAGGCCTTAGAGAGAGTGGCGTCTTGGATTCGTGACCCGTTGGTACAAAATGACATGGCAGCGTTTTTTATATTAGCTGCAACCATTAGACTCCAATCCAGTAATCCTCGTTATTCAACAGCCCGGTTCCTGTAATCTAGAACCTAGTCCAGAACAACGCACCCCTCTCTAGGTCTCATTCTCATTGGCAAGTTTCCAGCATCTTTGCGATAACGCCCATCAAGGTTCCATTCTCCAACGCAGCGGCGACTCTCTCCTTGTCGGCGAGCTGCTTGTTGACTTCATCCGCGGTACTATGTGTCCCTTCCTTGATTCGCACATCTACCCGGAACCGGGGCGGAAGGGATTGTTCAAGGCGAACACGTACACCAAGGCCGATTACGGTAGCCAAGCTACAGTGCGTGATAGTTGGTGTTATAAGCACCGTGACCGTTCGGAGAGGAGAATCCGGTACGTTGGAAAGAGTCGGCTTGATTGCAATGTCGGGCAGAGATACAACTGCCAATGCCCCCAACGAGATCGGGTGTTCCGGGTCGGAGATGGTCGAGACAAGATCTAGGCGTCTGTTAGGAGTCTGCTCTCTGGGCGTTTCGAGGAGTCCGTTTCGTTTTGAGTCGCTGCTTGCACATACCATAAATTTCTTGTTCATCAATCGGTTCTTCCAGTAGATCGTCGCCTTCACTTTCAGACTCCGCGGACAAGTACTGGCTCGCCGGATCAACCGAGTCACCAGTGAAGGTCAAGGTTGACGCAAAAAGTCCACTACCATAGGCGCTAGACTTCGCTGCTTCAGCCGGACGCAACCGTGTAGGAAGGTCGGCAGCGCTCAAGATGGTAGGATTGGAATTCTGTATTTCGGTCGTCATTATGTGGGGGTAGTCACAACTTGGATGTTGAAATCAAAAGCCGCCGGAACGATAGTGGCGGGGGTCTATGCAGAGATGTCTCTTATCACCCATCAATCCATGGATCAATATTGTTCCTCCGCCCTGGCCCCGACCGCCACACCAATACTCCAAGGTATTAATGCCCCCCCCTGTTGTTCACTTGCGATCTAGTCCCTGATGCGGGAGGAATAGAAATAGCCCTGTGCGGCGGGTTCTGTGCAGTTGATGCAATGCTTGGGAGATCTGCCTATACAACTACGATGATCAAAATATGTCATTGTACAGTCTCCGTACATAGGTAGATACCGATCATAGTACTCGGTACTTATGACGCCAATTATTGGCTTGTCTTATTGGCCGTTTTTGAATTGCATATAGAAAGCATAGAAGAATAGGATATATAGCAGAGAATCCTGCATTCCTGTTGTTGGATATTATGGTGTCAAGCAGATGACCAAGGTACTAATAACTTTAACTTTCGATAGTGGAATTTCACAATTTCAAGTGTGACCATGGTTTATTGCATACCAAGATATGATAGTACTGTAAACTAGTCGGAGGTACCGATGAGGCAGCCGTCTCAACACTCAACATCCGAGGTATAACTATGACTACTTCGTGAACAGTGTGGTGTTTAACCCCAGAAGACAGGCGGGCAGGTATTTGGTCAATAACTAATGACAATAATTTACCAGTAATATTAGGTAGGATCAAGAACCGAGATACAGTAATTAATCCTCCCACACCCCACCTTAGCCACCATCATGGTTTGGATAGGTGATCGATGTTCTGTGTGTGGACTTAATTTTCGGCGGCATTCCCCGTATCCCACTGCAAGTACACCGTATACCCCCAATCAGCCCAATGATCGATCTCCTTGCCCGCTGCTGTCCCGACCGTAAGGTAATTGACCCGGACAGGAGGCCAGAAGACAAGGGCCAGGCGATCCTGAGCCAAGGCATACTGATATAGGGTTTGCCGGTCCTCTCCCGTGGGCCTAAATGGAGATCCTGCGTTCCCACATGCGAAATCCACCATTGGACCAGTGGGCCTCTGATCCCCCAAATGCTATGCCGTCAATCACCTCTGGATCTTCCATTAAGGTTGTTTCCCTTCTTTCTTCCTCTCCGGCTTCCTCCTCCTTTTCTCCCTCTCTATTCTTTGTTTCGCCCTTTTACTTCTCCTTTCTTGCTTAGAAAGAAAGGACAAAGAACAGTCGACTTATCTAATCCAGTGATTTCCTTCTAACTATACCTGTTTCTCCTCGGCCAACTCCCTTTCGTCACCCCTCATCGGCTGCTTGTGCGCATAACCCGGGCGCGTAACATATGTTCTTCTGCAGCCTACATCCCACGTGTCTTATCCTATGCTATCGGGATATTGATGATTGCAAATGGGGGGTTTGAGTTCTGTGATACGATACTTAATTCGCTTTTCTTTACGCCAAACGATCTCGACCCACCAAGTCCTTTATACCACGATGCAGGCCTCATAAGGTTGTTGTTCCCTGTCATATCTTTTCCATCTGCCACAATATCTCCAGATAGTAAGACGATATTCTCCTGTCTCATTCTCTTGCGACTCTCCTTCGTTCCTACTTGTTGTCTCTGTTTAAACTCCGGGGTCGGCTTGTAGGACATCTTTCTCGGTTCTATTCGTTCCCCCGTACCACTGGCTAGATCTCCGTGTTAAGCCCTATTGCTTCCAAGATTGCGGCGCAGCAGCGCTCCGACGAGATCCTATCTGTACTAACGCGGTGCTGTTCCAGACATACTGTCTTCCTAGTTCCGCAAGCCCCGCTTTCTACATTCGATATCCTCGACGATCTGCGCGGACCTACAGCACTTCCAATCCTCGCCGATAATCGGTGTAGTTGGTTTGAAGAGAGATTGGCGGGATGAAGGATTACGATTAGACGCTCATCGCCACAGTTCAGTGTCTATATCGTCCCTTGGAGGCCCTCTATTACTCTTCATCAGTTTCGCCTTATTAGAACCCTCCGCCCGTCCGGCGTATATATCTTGATCTTCAGCGGCGCTGGCATTGGTCCTGTTTCGCTGCCAGGAAGACATCGGCTTCAACCAGGCTTGTGGCCTCATGGAAGATACATTCTCTTCTGTTTCGATATTGAGAACTCTACATCTGCCTCATTGACGATTGAAATCCAGAGGGGTACTGTTACGCCACGTCTTTCCCCTTACATATCCCGAACAAGGCAGGCCCTGGGGATATATCTTGACCCACGTGTCTTATAGCGCCGTAAATCCTGTTTAAACTTGTCCGCTTGACTTGAATTTCGGCGGTTTCGAAGGCAGAATGCAGGGCTACTCTTTTACTCCTCCCACCGGTCTGCCAAAGGAAGGCCACAAGAGTAAGTTATCCTCCATGAGAAAGATTCAAAGAATGATTTTGGGTAGACGGCTAATACCCTTTTGTTTTCATTCAGATTATGTATTCGTGGACGAACATAACAGACACAAAAGGCTTAAGGGTAAGCACCTCCGTACCCTGTCCTGTTGGATTTTGTTCGTGTTTTGCTAAGGCTAAGGCGCGCCACTAGTGATGCGAGCCTGCAATGGTTGTAGAAAGCGCAAGATAAAATGCGATGCTGCAACCACAAATACCTGGCCGTGCTCAGCATGTACTCGTTTGAAACTCGTATGCGTGCCTCCTAGCATTGGTCAGAACAATGAATTTGAGGCGAGCCAAGGCCTTGATACCGACAGCGTAAGCTCTTTGGGCATAACTGGTGCATCTGCGCCTTCGCTATCTTCCTTCCCAATTCCTCATAACCCCAGCGATGGTAACCAGGCAGCAATAAGGGATATGACAGCCTATAATGATGGGGTGAGGATGCTTCAACATTTTGGTCAATCTAATCCCGACCCTCCTGGTATTTGTGATATGCAATCATCTCAACTACCCATGCCAAGTCATCCTTTTCAGGATCACTCAATGTTTCCTACGGCCGAGGCGCAGGACTTCATCCCCAACACTGCTTCATTTGGTGAAGATGAGCAGTCGACTGCCGAAGGTCTAAGCGAAGTTCTTGGGGAGCTGAAAATCGACGAGACGGGGATTGGTGAGTACTGTTATGATGACAACCTCGGCGAGACGTAAACCCAGGGTACTGATCAATTCATAGCGCCATACATCAGGCAGCAAAGACGTGAAAAAGCTGAACCGGAGGTGCCAGTGCAAGATGAAGGAGAGGAAGCGCTACCCCCTCTCACTACCAGAGCTGGCTCTACAATTCGAATCCCTCCGGAACTTATGCCATCGGACGACGAGGTCATGGCGTATTTCAAAACCTATTTTGATGATATACATCCCTATGTACCCGTTGTACACCGATCTCACTTGTATCATCAATGGCAGCATGATAGAGGCTCCATCTCATGTCTTCTCCTCGAGGCACTGTTTGCCTGCGTGGGAAGATTGTCAGACGATCCGGCACAAGGCGCACAGTGGCTTGCGTTAGCGAACAGTGAGGCAGCTCCTTCAATTTACAAATACTGTACAACACCTTTCAGTCGCTAACGCCTGTGATACCGTGTCTCTTGTTAGGGCATGAATCTAGCTTTATGGATGTACCTCGCTTGAGTACCATTCAAGCATTGCTCTTGTTATTGAAAGCGCGAGAGTCCTTGCCTAAAAAAGGCTACTATTACCGGTCATGGCAAACTGTCAAGACCATCATCTCCATGGCCAAAGACCTGGATATTCATGAACATCGTGATTTGCATGAAGAGCAGGCTCTCTGTGGGTTAAGTGCAGTGGATTGCTTGGTCCAAACAAGAGTATGGCAAGTTCTCTTGGTTGTTGAAGTGATGATCGGTGCACCGCAAGGTAGGACCTGCATGTCTTGCTGCATAATATTGTTTTTCTAACTTTGACAGGTCGGTCGGACTATGGCGTTGATCTCGAGACAGTCGAATTGCGCCCAGTCCTGAATATCAAGGGCCTAGACCAGTTCGAAGTTGATCGCTCTCGACACTATGCTCATTTCGTTCAGAATGCCCGACATATTCGCATAATAACTGACATATTTCACAAGATCAAGCGTCAAAAGGACTGGGGGGCTAATCCTACATTTGTCGAGAAGAACCCCCTTTTCTCTGACTGGTTGCAGAATCTTCCTCCGGATTTGCAAGTCAATTATCCTGCGGACGGTTCGCCCCCGTGGATACCGTCTCACTTCGTAGGAAATATGCACTCTCATTGTCATCTGGGGATAATCCTGCTGCATCGCCCGCAGTTACTTGCCTCCAGGTCCTTTGCAACGGGGGGAGACGGCAAGTCCCACATGGCCGTATGCTATTCTTCCGCAAAATATCTATGCCGACTGCAGGAGGCTATCTTGGAACGGTTTGGGTTATCTGGCCTGCTTTTCATGCAAAGGGGCATCAACTTTACAATCTACTGCGTCTTGACCTGCACGATGCTACATCTGGTATTCTAATCTTCTCACGCTATTGGTCCAGTCACTAATTTCTTGATTCAGGTTGCTATAACATCGCCCGACCCTAATTTTCATACAGATGCCCGTGAATATTTTGCACGGCACATGCGTATACTTGAGCGATGTTCGTCCGCTTGGCCTATGCCAGAGATCCAGGCGCAAATTGATTCTTTGCGACTTGCATTCTCTGCCGATATCAGCCGTCCCTTTGAGTTAAAATCGACATTTCCTTATGGCAGTCCTTCGGAACAGTATCAGCCAAGTCCACCACTCGGTTCCCATTACGATTCTAGGTTGAATCAGGTTCCTGTTCCCAGCGGCAGCCATAATGGACTGGGGTTCACTGCATACCCAATAACCCCTCCTATCTCAGCCGGCACTGAAGATTTAAAGTCCGATTCTTCTCAATTTCAACATGTGGGCTTACTCCCTCAGTCGGTACCGAGTCATTCCTTGGATGCACCTCTAGTGGACGAACACAGCTGGGACCCTACTCGCATAATCAAGTAAGGAAATTACCTATAGACAGGGTTTCAGCCGAAAACTAACGATGATTCGAAATAGTCAATGGGATATGGCGTTCTCCATCGGACCTTCTCCCATGAATTCAAACTCGCCTCCAATGCCTATCAGCCACCCCGTTCAGAGCGTACATACGTCTTTAGCACCTCAGTATCCCCAATACGGAACACCCGCAAAAGTCACGCCTACTGCACTGACTCCACCTGCCTCACAGCACCTGAACACACAGCAAGTCGTATTCACAGCACGAGACTGGCAACAGAATGTTGCCAGTGTGTTTGATCCTAATGGGCTAAAACGGCGATGGAATCAATCCGTCGACCTGGGAGCGGAGCACGCGGCCAAACGGCAACGTTGACGACGCTCGTTCATTGTACATCTATGGAACCTAGTTGGTATAGGGCGGGCTATCGCCAGAAACCGTCCCACTAGATGTCATCTCAATCCATTGTTCATGACCATGGTGCTCTTACATTAGTCCCCTTGCTTCGTCTACCTGCTATCAGGTACCCCCGTCATTCTCTTCAATATCAGGTCCGTGAATTATGTGCCACGGGTTTTGACCATGCTACACTGGATGTGACCGAACCGGTCCTCATGTTTTACGCTAGGCTAGATAAATGATTGTTTTGTATATATTATGTGTTCGCTTTGATAGACGTGTTCTGTACCCTATCTTTTTTTCGTAAGAGGTTCATTCAGTACAAAGATTGATTTCTTGGCCCCTCGCTTGTTCACGCCCGAGTCTGCTAGTACAGTATGTAGTCCAAGGTATCATACGCCGAATTTGGGCATTTGGCATCCACCGTGTGTCAATAGATAGCATCAATATGTCACAAAAGACAAGCAGCGAAGCTGTTCAAAGCTGGGAACGCGGATTCATAAACACATCAACCACATCAACGCGAATCGTTTAACAAGCCGCATGTATGTTTTATAACAGGTAGTGGTACCAGGAGGCTTCTTGTTGCAATCATAACTCGCCCTAGTTATGCAATTTAGATCCCACCAACAATCAAACTCTCAAAGTAGAAGGAACGATCTGGAAGCGGAATCTCAAGTACACAAGGGAAGAGGCGTGGGATTGAAGACCAATTGACGAACTCAACCGCGTCTATGAATGCCTATCCGTTCCTCATGTGATCGAACAATCCGTGCTTTGTCTCCGGGTAGTGGTTTTAACTCGTCACTGGGATCAAACTTTGCGGCGAAGTTCCTTGTGATATCGGACGGGTCGCTGTTCTTTCCGGACTGTTGGCGAAGTCGCGCTTCTTCGAAGGCTGCGACGTCTTCTGACGTTATCGCAATGGCTGTTGGTTTGCGGCGAAGCATCGCTACTTCACATAATATGTCCGATCTGAAAGAGAGAGGAAGATCTTGGGACAAGGGAGATAAATCAAGTTTCCAGTTTCAAGGCGTGGTAAAAGGTTCCGCGAAAGGACAATACCCGGTCACGTGAGGAGGCTCCGAAGCCACGGAATTCTTTTTGGCATCCGCCGCGGCCTCTGCGAACCTTTGCTATAACGAAGGCTCATTAGAAAATGTTCCATCCACGAACCATTCAGTTAACCCGCAAGGGTGTTGGTTCCAGACTTACGGGTCAAATTTTGGCGCCTATTCGGTCGTTTTCTCAGACCCAATGCCATGGAGAGCAAGGCACAAGCCCGAAGGGTAAGTTTACTCCAGCATAACCCACATGCATCCGCTTGACGACTTTTGGCTTCTGGTTTGCTCGGCTACTCGCGACAGGCCTTTATGGAAATTAAATTAACACTCATAGGTAACCGCAATGTCGCCCCTAAGGCGGGCTCATCCGCGGCCTCGTCTGATCGTCGGAAGACCAACGTACCACCGGTGAATTTGAACCCGAAAAACACGACCTTCGATCGACCTCGATATCGCCGTGTAGTCGACGCAAGATCCCTCGCAGCTCCCCAAGTCGGCCGTCCACCAGGAGCTATTCTCAGAAACCCTAAGTTTCGGGGGAACCGCAATTCTCCTCCCTTCCGTTCCGGAAAGCCTAGAACTTCTACAAAGTCTACTGGGCCCAGGAACAAGAAGTTCGCGCGGGATGGACAAAAATCGTCCGAGGCGGATAAAGCCGACGAAATTCAAAAGGAGGCAGTCGAAAATGCCTTTCTCGACATCGTCGAGAAGGGGAAACCAGTCCCCGTTCGCTACAGTCCTAAGGCATGTGACTATGCTACTTTGAAGGAGACCTGGCCCGCTTTCCCGACTGATGCAAACGCTCGTGCTGCCGGGGTTGCTGAGAAACTATACAAATTGGGTGGCCGTCTCCCCAATGGTTATACACAACCGGATGAACTAGGAAAGCGCCTTTTTATGGGCCAGTACGTTCAATTCTCGAGTGAAGAAGAGAAGACGAAGGCTATGGCTGTGGCCAACGACCTATCACGACAACGTGCCGACGAGTTCTCGCAGCGGAAAGGCGATGTCGCGGAGCCCCAAGTAATCGGCTTTGATCCAGTACGGAAGGAAGATCAGCAATCTCTCTTTCAGTCTCTGGTGCAGGGGAGGTACCCCGATGCCAAAATTCAGCAGACTGACACATCCCCTGTCCTTGGGGATATTCTGAAGAACCTTGGGAATAATGCAACATACCAAATGGCGGGGAAGAGTTCACAATTCATGCAAAAGATGGAATCACTTCTGGCTTCTGGTCGTCCTGTCAAGCGTGCCTAGCGCTGCGCTGTGACATTGTACAATAGTGCTTGTTTTTAGTCATTCTTCGTCATTGCAACCAGTCGCTAAACTAAAGTTGTGTAATTAAGGTGCAAAAAAATATGAATTATACCTAACAACTATGTGCACATGTAGATCTTCAATCGGAGCACAACAGCTTTGAGCTCCCCGTTGCTTATACCCGCTCAAGTGCCTTCTTCGCTGTTTCATATAGATCTTTCACGTCTTTCTGGCTCTTCTCTGTTAATTTCTCCATTTGCTCATGTGCTTTCCGAACATCATCTGGCCTCGCAAGCTTCTTCTTCTGCATATCCTGGAGGCGTTTATGAAGAGCACCTCTAGAGTCGCGGATCGAGCCAATTGCCTTTTCCATCGCTGATTTCGCCAGACCAATTGCATGGTCGCGGGATTCCTTTGTAGGTGGTGGGATCGGGATATTTAGCTGAAGAGCATTGTGGGCATCCGGCTGGGGAGTCAGGGACAGATTAGAGGAAATAATGGTCGAAGCAATCGCTTTAACATGCTGTGTATATGCCATCACGGATTAGAAATTGACGATACGTAAAACCACTAACCCGGGGGAAGGTCAAAGCAAGTATGGAGGTTTGAATACTAACATCTTCTTCCGACGCGAGGACAGTTACCATACGCCCACCCTTTGGAACAACTTGTGCCAATTCCCCAAGCTTCACCGAATCCTTAGAACCTTTGTGAGGTTTGACACGCAGGGTTTCAATCGATTCAGTATTGAACCTTCCGCCTACCCGATTCTTGGACAGGTCGTCTCTCAACTGCGAAATGGCAGTTGAGATGCCATCCTGCAACTTGGAGAGGTCATAAGGGTCTTCGGCAGATGTTGCAAGTTTTGAAGGCGACGCCGGGCCCGTTTCAGGCTGCTTTTTCGCTTTGTCCTTCTTCTTATATAAGATACGAGAGCTTCTGAAGCCTCTGTTTCCAACCTGAAGCGCGTTTCTGGGCCATAGTAGAAGACGTGGAGGTCGAAATGCTAAATGCAGTTTCGGCACCCCCGATGACAACAAGAATTGCATGCGGCCGAAGTAAGCCATTGTCAGAGCACGGTGAACACTCTCAACTAGCGTTGTACAAATAGTTCCCTTGGTCAATGCAGGTTTGCCAGTTGTTGTGGGAATGGACGCATGAGTTGCGGGTAAAGAGGCTCTGGAACGTAGTAGGAGCGAAACTTGGCACCCAAGAGTGGTTGACTGGCATTTGGTAGTTGGCAGCTATGTAGCAACCATGTAGTAACATAACAGTACGCAGCAGACACCAAACGCTCAGGCGAGTGTTTCAAGAACACGGACCTAAGTCATGCATATTTGTGAGGCCAAAAAAACGGATTTCGCTGGCCAATTACCCAGTTCCGGTCATCAATTGCTTATTTAGATCTTCTGAAGTACAAGACGACGTATTTACGGTTGAGTAGATGTCCTCGCAAGTCTTAAACCAACCTAAATTTTCAAATCTAAGAATACTTTTGAAAAGTCTCTGCCCAATCATAAAAAATGCGCTCCTGATTTAAGAAAAGCCAATGTGGACGAAGACCCAATTTCAGAAAAAGAAAAAGGAGCATTAACAAACAAAATAGCCCCTTTCCGTAAGATCGTTATGTAATAAACGAAGGCCTTTGGGCAGCTTCAGCAGCACGGTCTTAAACCTGACTGTACACGTTTACCGAGTAGCCATAGCCTTCGTAATGAGTCGCTTAAGGGCGAGTTCCTTCTTCTTGAGATCCTCAGGAGTGGAATCCTCAACCTCGAGCTGCGCCATGGCATCGCTAAGGGCAGATTCGATCTTCTCCTTGTTGCCCCGCTTCAGCTTCATCGACATTCCGGGGTCAGAGACAATCTCCTCGACACGAGAGATGTAAGATTCGAGCTGTTGACGAGATTCAAACTTCTTGGTGAAAGCCTCGTCACTGGACTTGAACTTGGCAGCGTCTAGAATTTATCAGTTATGTGCTGCACGAAACTGAGAGCATGCTTCACTTACCATCAATCATTTGCTCGATCTCAGTAGTGGAAAGTTTACCAACGGCGTTAGAGATGGTAATGTTGGCAGTGCGGCCAGAGGATTTCTCGGTCGCAGTGACCTTGAGAATACCGTTCACGTCAACCTCGAAAACACATTCGAGAGCAGCCTCACCGGCCCGCATGGGAGGAATGGGCGCCAGAGTGAACTCTCCAAGAGAAGTGTTGTCAGCGCAGTTGGTACGCTCACCCTGGAAGACAGGGAACTGGACGGTAGTCTGGTTATCCACAACAGTAGTGAAGGTACGCTTCTTGATGGTGGGAACAGTCTGGCCACGAGGAACCACGGGGGCAAAGATGTTGCCTTCCATGGCAACACCAAGAGAAAGAGGAACGACATCGAGCAACAACAGATCCTGAGTCTCAGCGGACGTAGCCTTGCCCGAAAGGATACCAGCTTGAACGGCGGCACCATACGCAACAGCCTCATCGGGGTTGATGCTCTGAGAAAGACAAACCATTAGATGCGTTCTCATCATGTACAGGAACTGCTTACCTTTTCCAGCTTCTTTCCATCAAAGAAGTCGCTCAGGAGTTTTTGGATGCGAGGGATACGGGTGGAACCACCGACAAGCACAATCTCATCAACCTGCTTCTTTTCGAGACCGGAGTCCTTCAGGACCTGCTGCACAGGGTCCAAAGTACCAGTGAAGCTCTTGGCGTTGAGATCCTCGAAACGAGCACGAGTAAGAGAGGAGTTGAAGTCCTCGCCATCAAACAAGGAATCAATCTCGACAGTGGTCTGGGTAGCGTTGGACAGAGTTCGCTTGGCACGCTCACAGGCAGTTCTCAAGCGGCGCAAAGCCCTCGGGTCACCGGAGAGATCCTTTCCAGTCTTGCGCTGGAACTCCTTCTTGAAATGGTCAAGCAGGTTGGTATCAAAGTCCTGGCCACCAAGATGAGTGTCACCAGCAGTGGCCTTGACCGTGAAAACGCCTCCTTGGATGTTGAGGAGAGAGACATCGAAAGTACCACCACCGAGATCATAGATCAGGACATTGCGCTCCTTGTCAGACTTTCCAGAGCCAAGACCATAGGCAATGGCGGCGGCAGTGGGCTCGTTAATGATACGGAGAACATTGAGGCCGGCAATTGCACCAGCATCCTTGGTGGCCTGACGCTGGTTGTCATTGAAGTAAGCCGGGACAGTGATGACCGCCTTTTCGACCTTCTTTCCCAGCTTGGTCTCCGCGACCTCTTTCATCTATCGACATAGTTAGACTGGTTTCTTTCAATTCTTGATTTCAAACTCTGGACTGGATTACCTTCATCAACACCATGGAAGAAATCTCCTGAGGAGAGAAAGTCTTGGTCTCACCAAGGTACTCAACCTCGACGATGGGGTTTCCACCTTGCTCGACAACCTTGAAAGGCCAAGATTCAACATCCTTCTTAACAACGGGGTCCTCGTATCTCCGACCAATAAGACGCCTGGGTACGTTAATATCGAAGTCCAAATGAATGTCTGAGCTAGTTATACAAGCAGAAAATTTCTTACTTGATATCGAAGACAGTGTTCTTCGGGTTCATGGCAGCTTGGTTCTTCGCAGCCTCTCCGATCAGACGCTCCTTGTCGGTGAAGGAGACGAACGACGGGGTAGTATAGCTACCCTGCTCGTTGGCAACTACAATGATACTAGTTAGCAAACAATTGCCTGATACCACAACATATATGCGGACTTACTGATTTCCACATTGGTGCCCTCATAGTTGGCAACACAGGAGTAGGTCGTGCCTGCAATACTAGGTAAGCGACTGTCAATTCAAATATTACATTGATAACCCACCAAGATCGATGCCAATGGCACCTTCGTAGACTTCGTCAGACATGGTTATAGATCACAAAAGACTGTGTCAAGTCCTAGGGATTCAAAGGAGTGAAAAAGAAATGAAACTTTAGGAAGGACAGAGGGGATTATAAAATCACTCCAGCGCCAAAGTGGGAGTGGTTAAAATTTTAGAGGTTTGCAGTGGAGGGAAGAGTAAGGGAAAAAAAAAAAAGCCCCGGGACAGCCCACTTTTCGTCTCCTCGCTCATTTCTCTTTTTAAAGAAAAAAATTTTTTTTTTTTTTTTTTTAAACCAAACTTTCTCGCTCCTCGGTAGAAGGCAAATTCAACAAACACCATTCAATCACGTGATATAGGTAGTTTCTGGTTTTGATTAGTCACCCAGCAGGCTTTCTTTAGAATAACCACACCACACCACCCACATCTCTATCGTGTGCAGAAGATATGTCAAGATTGCAGGAAAACAAAATAATTCTTTGGTCACTGAGTCAATAACCATGCTACATATCTAGAATTCTCACCATGAGTACGGAGTAACAATGATCCCCATGGTAATCCCATTCTCATTATACACTCAAATCATGACATTTTAATAAATAATAATAGCATCCCGTATTCATGTATATGTCCCAGTATATCTATGTTCTCTGTCATCGACCTTATATACCTAGGTTATAGAGTTTAGTATTTGATGATTCTAAGGTGTAAATAACATGTAGTAGTGGATATAATGTTACATGCGTATGGACCGGTTATCTTCAATGTTATCTGGGTTGCACTTTTTTATGGATTGTAATGATTGAAATCGAGCAAAACGATATAGCAGCAGAATTTGCAGGTTCTCAAGGTATTTAATGGGGCCTGAGGCACCACTCGTGCGGGTAAATTACAACAGTATCATAATTATTTATCAAACAACTGCACCTCGGGTACCAAAGCCGTACATAGTCATTAGGATACTCCTGGACGATTACTCTGGCGTTATTTTCACGGCTGGACAACATATCAACTCATCAACTCGCCAAGTACAGGCATTGTTCACAATATACTCCTCCAGTCTATTACGTTTTTACAATCTTGATAGTCTAGCGCAGAGAACTTTTCTCGTGAGTATTTTCTTTTCTCCCCTCAACTTTGTTAACATGATAAACCCTGGCCTCTATGCCCTCCAGTGAAAAGCATTTCGCGCTCTGCCTTATTACTCTCTAACCATATTTTGTCCCTACTTCGTCTTCTCCAAGGATTTAAGGACCGTTGCTGAAATTCTATCCATTACAGAAGGCGCTCCCAAGTATTCTTTGTGTTTTTGCGAAAGCTTCCCCACCTCCAGATGGACATCGACATGAGCAGAAGGAATAAGAAGCCACGGCTTCTCCTAGAAAGCGAGCGAGAGAGACTCGAAGAATTTATTGACTCGATTCACTACTCCGCGAGGTAATTGTCTGTCTGTACATATCACGGCAGAAGAGGCTGACGAACACACCTAGATATTCCGACGATGCGTTTGAATATCGACATGTTCAACTGCCTAAAAATATGCTAAAAAAGATCCCCGCCGATTACTTCGACAGCTCGAAAGGAACGTTGAAGTTGCTTTGGGAAGAAGAGTGGCGGGCGCTTGGCATCACACAGGTACATATTCACAACATGCGCCCACTCGTTGAAAACTATATCTAATCTCTAATCATAGAGCTTGGGTTGGGAACACTACGAAGTGCACGAACCAGAGCCTCACATCCTTCTTTTCAAGTAGGTCCTTGCTCCATATGATGTCTTAAATAACAACTACTAAAGCTTCTAGGCGTCCTCTGAACTATCAACCCCCTCTATCACAGTAATCTTCTAATCTCGCCCCCGGAATAATTTCCCATTGCTGGCACTTTTGTATCGTGGGATGAATGAAACAGTTGCGACTTTACAGCAGGTACTTCTCTTGCATGGCTAAGGCTATGTCACGAGATCAGGTGCCCCGCTGTGCAGTTAATGAGTACGGCCCAGTTCTTATCGGCAAGGAAGAGACACTATATAGTGTACTAAACCACAGCCACCATGACCATCAAATGTTTTCTTTTCAACATCTGTTCCTGTCACGAAGATCTTACAATCAAAAGGAACCTCAAACTATGTTCTTGGCCAACCATTCCTCCCATTGGCTCGTTCCAAAAGCACTGCTGATATTTGGCTCTTCGATCCCCTGGGTTTGTCAAGTCAGCGAACTGGGATGACCACGTCGTATTGTTCGGATGTCTCATACGTTGAAATATACGGTTGGAGAAACATGGACTCCTATCACACGATTTGACTGTATTTGTTCCCTGTTAGATTGCATCGATCATCAGAAGTGACAGATTCTTTGAATACCCACCTTGACCATTAGCTTGATATCATTGGTGACATTGTTGCCAATGTTCAGTTCTCCGTCGTGGCTGGCTTTCTCATTGACGACCAACAGTTTCAGAACCTCATTCTCGCTAACGCCTACGCGTCCTGCAATTTTCGCCAGTCTTTCATATGTCTTGTTGCGTGTTTCATTAACAACACTGATATCAAAAAATTCCTTTTGGTCTTCGAAAAGGGCAGCGCTGAATTCCCAAAATTTTTCAGGCGCTATTTTCAGGACAGCTGCACCGGCTTCGTGTGTCAATGTTGATGATGGATGCCAAGGCTGAATATGCTGGCGAAAAATGACACGAAGTTTCGATGAATATCGTCTTTCAATAAGTGGTTTTACTGAAGTATAGAACGTATTGAAGAATTTTGCCGAGAACTAAGTGACACATAAAATATTAGTCAGTGCTTGAGGGGCAAGAAATCCGAGTGACGGGCTCTGGACATACAGGGCAAACGTAGTCGAGGTCTGCAATTGAACAAGTCAGAATTCAACTACCAGGTATGCAATCCTAGATGTTCAAGCCAAGTAGATGCCAATACTTACAAAACTCGAGGGTATGTTGGGGCTGGTGGGCAGAAGCAGCCAACAGCTGCCCGGCAAATTTGGGCTGAAGTGCCATGGTTTAGAAAGGGCAACAGCGTGAAGTTCTTGGGTGAGAACCTGAAGGGAGAAGAAAGTTGAGATAGCACAAATATTACGACCCCTTAAGTGTTAAAGAAGGCTCGATTTCGTTGCAAATGCAAGAAGCTGAGTGACAACTGGGTGTCATTTATTGGTGCAGGGCTATGATGTAATACTAGGCGCTGCGGGGTGGAGTACAAATATGATTAAGTTAGAGGCTCTGCTCATATTAAGTTCGAGGCCCTCAGTTCAACTCGGTTTCGAACTTATCAGTAGCCCAGCGGAATTTAAAAAACAGAGAAAGCTAAAGCTGCTAAGAAGTGGAGGCAACCAAGCATCTATATTTCATGGTCTAAAGCCGGGAAGTCTTCAAGTCTCAACCAGTACAGAGAAATTAGTAGATAGTTACCCCCGGGGATCTGCACACGTTCCCAGTTGTATCCATTGACTGGTAAACCGCAACATTATACTGCAAAGCGGACTGTGGTCCATGATTAGTGCCCCCCGAGTGCAGTCTGGTTAAAGACGCTCAGATCCTTCAACTGCATCGAAACGATGGCCCATTTAGCAGCTGCTGGGTCATATTCCCCTTTCACCTCAACCCTACAAAACCCCTTAGGCCCTTTGAGCCCAACTGGCCCGGCGAAATAAAACACACCACGAGGAGAAGAGTGGGGCTCCCGAGACACACAATCGTTGAATCGAAACTTGAAGGCCAACGATGCGGCGTACAGATCGGAGCCAGGGCCAAATCGCAGTAGAAGCTTCTTCAACGTGGAAATCACGGAAAAGGGGTAGTCGCGGTGGTCGTCGTTGCTTCGGTGCGTACTTTCTCCAGGAGACGGACTCGTGTTTGATATACTAGAGTGATTCTGAGGCACTTGACTTGACCCATTCACAGCCTTAAGGTCAGATGAAAGCATAGTTGTATAAGACGGCAAATTTGAACTAGAATGTTGGTGTTCTTCGTCCAGCCTTGCGGTACTTAACTTGGAGAGTTGTCGTTGGAATAAAACCGAGTATGCATCTTTGACTGCAAGAGTAGCGGAAAGGGGCCATATGCATCTTTTAAGTCTATCACCTTCTTCAAATCCCATGGTCTTAGATACCAACGCAATGGATGTGTCAGTAACCTGTATCCTAAGGTAACTGTTAACGGATATTTGAGATCTGATCAAAAAGTCAAGACATACCCTATGCGGCAATATCTGGGTGGCGCTCGAGATGGGAAGTGGTGCACAAGCCAAGATCCGGTTACTTCGAGCGGCCCGCCTAACAAACGAGAAAGTATAGCGGATTGTGCTGCATCAGATAAAACAAGTGACGCTAATTCTCCTATCGCAAGAGTAAGTGCGTGCCAACCAGAAAGCTTTCCTGACACACTTACCTCGGAGAGACTTGAGCTTCTCTTGGTCTTGGGAGATCCTTACAAACTGTTTCCATTCAGGGTCCGATACAGCGTAGAATTCGCCATCCCTTAGATATGGCAAACCAAGTGGAACGAAAATTGGATCAAACCCCGTTATTTCATCAGGGTCATGTTTATCACCATCTCCTCCAGCGGCAACAGGCTCTTCTAGTGCGTCTGCAGTGCGTGTACCATTATCGAATTGTGAAAGAACAAATGAACTCGATAGATGGAATGCCATTCCATAAAGACAGCATGTTGTTATAAACCTTCTGCAATTCCGGTGTATTAGGCAATGTCGTGAATCCCAAGTTCACAGGGCCGAAGCTTACCTGATCCGTGGTTTTTTAAACTGTACACGGCGCACATTGCGGGTGCTCGAATTCAATGAAGTCGGTGGGCTAATCCGAAAGAATAATCTTGGATATGAGAATAATCGTCTGACTCGAAACATTTGAGAAGTTGCATCTGCGAAAGAGCACTTATCATCAACCACACATTCCTGTTCCGGAAACTGAGTAGGTTCACGTCTGTCTGTAAAAATCTGTAAAAATTAAGGAAAAAGGAAAGAAGGGAAAGGAATGGATTGAGGCCAAGAATTACACTTCAGGAGACGAATTTTTTAGCAAGGCTTGGAGGGTCTAGTCAACATATAAAGCGTCGAATTTTGATGTTTGGTTACTTCTCACTAAGGACATAATCTACGATTTAGGGAGTACGCACCTGAACTGCATGCCCGATAGCGGGAGGTGCCAACCTTGGAACTTACTAGCAACGTACGGAGTACCAAGCTATTGTACCTTACTAGTGGAGGTATGGAGAGTGGCATATGTACTACTGCTAATTGACCTGACCGCCTTCCACGTCGGATAACTGTATAGTACAGCCTGGAATGCTGTAAGGCGGCACCTGCCTACCTATATGCCAACTACAAACAAAATGCTCCATACATTACTGCCGGCTGCATAAACGTCCCGAAAGCAAACTCGACGTCAAGTTAACGGAGTAGAAATAGCTGGCTCTCATTCTGTCGGACATTAATATATTGTCTACAATTCACCATGCGGCAGCTCTCAAATATACTAAGTCTGTGGACATTAATCGCCTGCGGAGTTAGTGGCTGGGAAGCATCCATCGTCGCCTTTAAACCACATTTTCGGTGGGATGGCCCGAGAGCTCCTACACTATCTGGTGCCTCGGCGCAACATCTCTTAGACCATCGACTGAAGTCATCTATCGCGTCAAGCCTGGGAGATGTTGATCAAGATACAATCAAAGTCATTGATAGACTTGGGGGAGCTCAAGACCAGCTTTTTGGCTTGTCTTGTGATGGCAAGATGGTAGAGAAGAGCTTTTTTATTATTGAAGGCTTGGACCCCGAAGTCGGTATGCTGCAAAATTTGTCGATACTCCGAAAAAGACGCTGATCACCCTGGATTCAAGATTCCTCGGTCCTGGATGGGTACGAGGGAGCAGTAACTATCCTCGACACTCCTACGGTCATTCTGGAGAATAGTCTGTATGGCTCGCTCGGAGGTGATATTCAAGGGATGGCCGGTTCAGCCGATGTAAAGCATTGCGTGTCGAATACAGGCTTTAAAGCAGAGTCCCGGGAACCACAGGTAAGCAGACATACTGTTGCTCTTATCAAATTCTGCAAATAATATACTAATTGCTGACATGCGTCACTGTAGGATTTGAAAGACTGCCTCCCTAGAGATTCCTCTTTCGGGCCCATTCAGCGTATATTTGAAGAGAAACTCATGACCCATCTGAAGAGAATCGAGTCCTGGGTTGACACTGAAACCCTATCAACAATTGTAAAAATATCAGTTGAGGTATATTTCAGAACCCTAAAGGACGAGGCCCTAGATCTAACATCTGAGCGTGGCAGTCTTCTGATGGTGCAAGCTCTCTAGCTGCCAACGCAGTTAAGGCCTTCTTCCATGGTTTGCACGAATTGGCGATCAACGGTAAAGAGGTAACTGCTCTTGTTCTCCAACAATCTAGCAATACCGAAGGCCTATCCCGCAGGATGGAGAAACCCAGGGCTATCATGGGTGGAACTCTGTCCAAAAATGCCAACCCCGGGAGTCTTCTCAAATCGGAATATCGGGACCCTCTTCTGTCGACCTCGTTTCCGGCCTGTTTCAATTCCGAGGAATCCTGCATTGAGGCAACGCATGGGTGCTCTGGACATGGATCTTGTTATAACAAACAAAGATCCATAAACGGGGGTACCAAGAGCGATTGCTATACATGTAAGTGCAGGGAAACTATCACTAGAAAAGAAGACGGCAGCATCCAGAAATCCAGTTGGGGCGGCCCTGCGTGCCAGAAGAGAGACATCAGCACTCCATTTCTCCTGGTTGCTGGTATCAGTATAATGGCGATCGCCGCAGCAGGGGCTGCAATTGGAATGTTATATTATGTGGGGCAGGATGAGCTTCCAGGTGTCATCAGTGCCGGTGTTGGAGCCATGAGGTTACAGAAATGACGGGTGTGCATTTCGTGTGCGTATTCTTCATTGCTCGCGTGGGAGTTGCATGGAGGTTCCTAGTTCGAGTGTATCTCTCAATTTGCCAGTCGGTTTTCGTTCTCCTTGTTCTGGAAGTGAATGATGCATGTATATGTACATCAGCATATACTGAGCAAGGCAATAGCTATGGGAGAAGTAGGTGTACGCATGTCTCTACTTGAACCTTCTCTAAAACGGTTGGATTGGAAGATATATACGTAATAAGTAGTCCTACAAAACAATGATTTCCCCGCTGAATACTCAGATCACGCTAACTGAGTCGCCAACGCCGAAGCCAACCAAGTCAAAAGAGCCCATAATTAGTAACTGGCAGCATGACAGACAAAAGGATATAAGAATAGTAATTTCATGCTCTCGCCATCATTAGTACACCAAAAAAGAGATCCTCTGCTCAGGCTCACAAGTCTGCTTGGTACTTGCAAGTGTAACAGGATCTTACTCAACATTCCAGATGTTGATTGGCAAAAAGGTTGTCTCAATGAAAATAGAATATACCACACACAATTGTTGATATGGATCGAGAAAAGTATTTCAAACAAAAGACGCGGCTTCAAGCTGGTTCGGTGTTCGGTTAGCCCCTGGGCGTATCTGGGTTGCAGACTGCGTGCTCTCTCTCAAGGGGCGATTTCTGGTCGATAAAGTAGTCTCACGGTTGAATAAGCGGAGATTCGCCAACCTTGAACCCAACGTTTGTGGTTCACGAGACTCTGAGATGACTCTGGACTGACCAGTGGTCAAAGGTTGAGGCGGGGAATTCTGCAACCGCCAAAGCCGGTCTATGGCATGCCATGGTCTGTTTCGGGATGGCACTGCCTGCATGCTTCGGTTCCGCGTTGCCGGGACATGGAATGAATTAACACGCCCCCCTATAAACACAGCCTGAGGTTGGCTCGGAACAGGCATCCGGCTTGTACTATGTCGGGCGACGCGTTCCCCGAGGGCTGACTGTTCATATTGGTCGGGTCGAGGCTTAGGAACATGATAATCAGCTTTGCATAATGGACAGCAAGCCCTTCGGCTCGTTAACCACGGATCAACACAGGAGGCATGGAATGCATGTCCACATGTAAGTCCACGTATGTCATCATCATCTTCGATCATATCAAGGCAAATGGCACACGAATCACCGAGATTTGGCAAGAGTTCAGCGGACAGGGAAGTTCGGATTTGGCTATCAATGTCCTCGACGTCTCCGACAAAATTGTATTCTTGCCGTTGGTTTGCGACTGCGTCGCCGTTGGCTGCGTTATCAGGACAGGCCCCGGATAGGCTGCGGTCAGCATGATATTGTCGCTCGGCTTTATCCAATTCCTTGACTCCCGCCTCGGCATTCTGGACGTGTTCCGATGTCCCCAGCACGGTACAGTGCTGGTCTTTTTCTGTCGAGGTAGCTACAGGTGAATCCCCACCGGCAGCGACTGTAAAAGCCTTGTTTTCGTCTTTTAAACTGTGTGTCCGGCTATTTGGCGCTGATATCCCACCAGCAGTAGGGAGACCTGCGTCTGCACGTGTTGACCTCCAGGCTTTATACTTCATAAGCGGAAACCGCTCATTCACTTCATCCATACTCATTAACTTCTTTTCTCTCCGTCTCCTGTGGGTTCGGGGCATTGTGACGAGATTTATAGGCTCCCCTGTTTCTTCATTTCGCAACTGGCGATTTCGTTGATTATACCGAAAGCAGTACTTTACCCCAACTATGATCCTGGGGATAATATGTCAGTCGCGGGTAAATGTGATGTCCGAAGAAAGGAATGTATGGAATATAGCATACCATAGATTTGTAAATACCACACCAAATCCAAGAGCAACAAAGAAAAGTAAAGGGGAGCTAGTCGGACTAGAATTATGGTCGCCCGAATTACCATCAGCATCAGTGTTACTGGGTAGAGAGCCTGTGGTTGTCGGAGACATTTCGACAGGCAAGTGTGACAGGAGCAGCGGCGAGATTAAATGGTATGTGTAGATTCCTGGATTGAGACCGCCTGTTTAAGGAACGGTCTCAGGTGTGTGTGCTAACAATGGCGTATAATGAGTGCAGGTAAAGAGGGGATTAGCTGGTTGGCGGGTTTAGAACACTGGTCTCCGATCTCAAAATTCAGAAAACACCACAATAGGGGCTTTGGTGTTTCAAGGAGACAGATGTGACAAAAGAATTCATTTGATTAAACATTTCATATCTGATACCAGAAGCATGTGCATACATGCAAAAACAATAAGCAACCCGGGTAACAAACAGGTGCAATCAGAATTATCAGATTAAATAAAATATCCTGGAAAATATGGAAGTTCTTGGTTGTTCCAGTCCCAGGCTCCCAGCTAAGGCCGGCTAACTAAAAAAAAGTATATCTCTGATTGCTGATTTCTTATTGGCAGCCTTAAGAATCAGGCATTGAGTAAAGATGTGATAGTCTCAGGCACTGTATAAAAGTCTTAGATAATATAAGGAAGCTCTAAATATTAAATAATAAGTCAGAAATATTAAGCTCTTATTATATATAATTATTATAATTTATAGGGGCTATAAAACTAATAATTAATTCTTTAATAAGATATTTTTATATATTCTCTTATATAATCTTATATATATCTACTATCTAGTATATTATTTACTATTTTATTAAATATAATATTTAAGAGTATTATATAATAATTTTAATTATTCTCTTTTATAATAATTTATTATAAATATATAATATTTTAATATAATTAATCCTTTTTAAAACTAGATTTTGTAAAATAAGTTAAATTAAAATTCTAATTAGAGTTGTATTTAGTGTGATTTAACTTTAATATGAAATTATAGATTCAAGAGTGGTAGAGACTAACTTATTATAGATTCAGTTTCTAAATCCTAGAACTAAAGCTATATATAGTTTGTAAGAGTTTAGTACAGTTTTTAATTATAAAACTAAAGTTTAATAATACTAGTCTAATATAGACTTATATTAACTTGTATTAACTTATACTAAATTTAGATTAAGTATAAGTTTAGATTTTATAATATCTAAAAATTTATAATTATTAAAAATAGATAATAAATTTTTTAAGATTATACTCTTTTTTATTTTTAAAGATTAAATAAAAAGATAGTACTAGATTTTATATATATTTGTTAAAAAAGGGTTATAATTCTAGTTTAAATAATAAATTATAATAAGTTCTTATTATATATTATTAGAATAATCACTTATTATCCTATGGAATTCTGTAAGTAGTCCTGGCTAATAGTAGTAAGATTAGGAGTTAATATTTAATTCAGGTATCTAATTCTCTACTTACTAATAAATATCTCTATAAAAAGAAGAAGAATAAAGAGTAGATATAATAATATTTAAAATAAATTACTTAGACTTTCTTCTAGTAATTCTTTTATTTTAATATACTCTATAAATATTTATTAATTAGATAATAAATTATTATTTATTTATAAGTATTCTATATTTATTTTATTAAGTTATATATACTTTACTAGTTATATATTTAATAAGTATTTCTAATTATAGTAATTATTCTTTTTTTTAAATATCTTAATTATAAGATAATAAGACTTTATAATTAGTCTAATTAAAAAATAAATAATTAATAATTAAGATTCTTATTAGAGTGGGTTAATCTGACTATTATATCTTAATTATAACCTGACTATTAATTACTGGTCAGATTAAGATATAGATTTCTAATTAATTATTATAATTAGACTAGATTAAAATTAAAGATTTAATTTATTTATTATTTATTACTAGCTAGAAAGACTAGATTATAATAAGTAGATTAATAATTATAAATTAATTAATAATTAATATATTTATATAATCTTAATAATTTATTATAAATATTATATATTTATAATATAGTATTAATATTTTATAATTATTAATCTTATTTTTTATTTTAATTTTTTAAATTATTTATAATTAAATTATCTAAATATTTAAGATTTAAAAAAGAGTAAATTATATAATTTCTTATTTATTCTTTATATTATTT